>JAUCMT010000047.1:16702445-16713623 GCA_032357475.1 Enteromius thamalakanensis | reverse complement strand
ACGGAGCCCTAGCGTGGGCAAGAGTTCTGTGTACCCCCCTCGTACAGCGATCCTCTCGAAATTATGTTATTTTGCAAAAACATTCGCTTAGTGCTTGCTCCGCCCCCCATGTGTCATGAAAAAACTGCCATGTTCGCCCATGCCTAAAACCGCCACTGGTTTCTTTTTACTACTAGTTACCAGTTGATTGTATAATTAACGTGATTATTAAGTGATTAAACTTCACTTTTAAATTTAGGAAAAATAAAATCTTTATTTTTGGTTTTTCAGTGCACTTTTTTTGAAAGTAATATAAACGTTTTTAGTACAAGACACTTGACTAACACTATATGTGTGCTTGATGGGAAAAACACTCTTGCTGCGTCCGAAATTGCTTACCTCCCTACTATATACAGTAGTACACGAAAAACAGTATGCGAGGCGAGTAGTATGTCCTAATTCATAGCATTCGAAATTCAGTAGGCGAGAAGTACCCGGATGACCTACTGCTTCCGACCGAATTCTATAGTAGACATACCATGAACACTTTCCTATCCCATGAGGCTTCGGGAGAGGACGCGTCATATTCGAAAAATGGCAGAAGTTGAGACGCGGCTCATTTCAAGTGTACTTACCTCAGGAAAAAAAACATTGTTTACTGTGATTAAATTACACTTGTTTAACACAATCTAAATAAACGGATGACTTATTGAAAGTTGAAATTGTCGCGCTGTTGTGACGACGCATGACATGGACAACATCAATATGGCGGATGTAGTACGCCCGAATTCCATTCATACTATATAGAATGTACTTTTTAACGGTCGGGTAATACGTTCAATTTTATTTAAGCACTATGTGGTTTTGGACGCAGCCTATGACAATGCAGAACATGGTCCTTCCACCAAGCTTTGAAAAAATTGGGACAAAAGCAACATAATCCCCTATATGGAGCAAAAAGACGAGGGCTACGACCTAAAACAAAAGCGACGGGGGGAGGGATGCCTAGTTTCCCTCAGAGAACTGTTCAGGAGAGAAATTCTCACTCACTTTGTGGAGATATGAACTGTAACTGTTCCTTCTCCCCCTTGGGAGTTTACATTATGAGCGCACCGCACAAAACCACTGACATCCTTCTCATATTTAAGTGTACACGTGACCCAGGGCTTTGCTGACTGGCCCAAATTACATTTTTTCGCTTTGCTACTTCTCTTACTGTACTAAATGCTCTCAGTTTGGCAAATGAATCCAAAGCTTGTTTGCTTAGCTTAAAGCAATGACTTGGCCATAAGCCTGAACATGTGATTGTATGTGTTTGTTGACTGGAGTGTTTTAATGCTGCAAAATCTTACCTGTCATTCAGCCAAAGAAAGTGTGATGAGGGAGGAACGGCATGCAGGCAGAGACATGAAAAGAAAAAGAGAGAGATATCAATTAACACAGCGGAACAGAAAGCCATATTGTGTATGATAACATGATATTGTGTTTCGCTATTTTCCTCTGGGTGTGAGGGGCCAATTGTGACCCAGTGGGGCCTCTATTTCCACATTCTCACATCATAAAATGTAGCTGAGAGGCGACAGAGCACTAAAACCGGTAACAAGATACTGCTCTGAGACAAACCACATGCTCTCCCCACACCTAACGGAGAACAGGGAGATGATAATGGTGGATAAAATAAAAACATAATCAAATAAAACAGTGATAATACTGGTAAAATAAAAAAAAGTTGGAGAAAAAAGAGTTACATTTACAGTGAAAACTCATTTTCATTTTAGTAAAGACAAAGACAGGAATTATATGAAAAAGACGGGGGAGCAAAGTCAAAAAATAGTCATTGCAGCTTCTAAAGACTAACCACTGGTTCATGACACAGACTGACCAATCGAGTTAATCAATTTAAACAACCTGTGAGCTGTGAGAATAACAAAACTTTATATTTTACTAAGCTTTTGACTGATTTTAGGATTAAAAACAAGTAGACCCTAGTATAGATCTGCATTTGTTGCTGTGGTAATAAGGGTTCATAAGCAGGATTGCGGATTCAGCATTGGCAGACAGCTATTTCCAGAATCAGGGCAATGCCAATCTCTGTTGTTGTTTTTTTTGTGTGTGTGTGTGTGTGTGTGTGTGTGGTTTAGAGATATTTGACTCACTTGGTTAGAATGTGTGCGTGTGTGTGTGCAGTGCACCTCTCAATGTTACTGACATTTTAGTCCCCGCTGAGAAAAAGTCTACTTTAATAAGCAACAGAATAAAAAAATACAACAGCCGTCAGCCCGAGGGACAGACTCACTGTGTGACAGGACTCCTCTGTCCATTTTCTCCTCAGTCGCAAGACAAAAGGTCCGGGAACAAATGACCCAAAACATTTTTAAGTAGTTTAGAATGCTGAGTGTTCATATTTTGAAGAACAGAGCAAGCTGACGAACGCAGGCGCCTGGATGAGTGTCTGACGGGCCTAAAATAGAGCCATGTGATGCAGCCATCTGCATAGAAATATTTATCACAAAGATTAACACACCCTCAAAGGAATATATCAGTTAGTTATTGGTATCCACAATGGAGCAATACCGTTTATTTTTTTCTCTGAGTAAAATAAAGGGTAATTATAGTTTCTTAGAAATAAGACTATAGGGCTTTTCATTACTTGAAAACAAATTGTATTTAATTTAATAGAAATAAAACAAATAAAATAATTAAAACTATTTTCAGCCTTTTGTCAAGACAATTCTTATTGTTCTTTTCTTTCACGCAATGAACTAAAATAACAAATAAAAAAAAAGAAAATACATATAGATGTATTTTATTCAAAAACTAATAAAAATAACAGAAGCATGGTTAAAAATGGTTCATTGCATATATATATATATATATTATTCAAAATATTGAATTATAAAGGTGTGAGCACACCAATATTGCATCGCTTTACTCGCTCTTGATTATTTGTGTGAAGCATTTTGTGTCACTTGCACGAATAAAAAACATAAAAACAATAAATACATTTTCTGATTCTATCAGACATGTCAAACCGGACATATCAATAAGCTCTTCTCTTATTGGCTTGCACTACAAGATATTATGCAAATGTTTCACTCAAGTTGAAATTTATCAACTTGCGCAGAAGATGCGATTAATGTCTGGTGTGAATTTGCACCTAGTCTCAGTTTTGCATTAACTATGTACGTAATCTACTCATGCAAATAATTAAATTCAGACACCATGTGCATAAACCTGTGTCACAGTAATACTGAAATAGCACTGGTAAAATATGCATTAAAATCTTTTTTCTTTTTTTTTTTTTTTACATGTTGCA
Organism: Enteromius thamalakanensis; assembly: GCA_032357475.1. Taxonomy (NCBI): domain Eukaryota; kingdom Metazoa; phylum Chordata; class Actinopteri; order Cypriniformes; family Cyprinidae; genus Enteromius; species Enteromius thamalakanensis. The sequence goes on along the minus strand of JAUCMT010000047.1, from coordinate 16,710,328 downwards.
ATACTAGAGTCAATGCATAGTGTCGCTCTGCGGTTCACTGCATAAGGAATGCCACATATTCCCAAACATTATCTCTGACTGAGTGATCACACCTTATGAATAATGGGAGTCCTGCCAACTGCCATCATCTCCAACCACCAGGCCAGGGTCACCAGATGAACTGAGCGTAAAGGAGATGGTGCAGGTTGGACGGATGGATGAACGGTAGTGTCCTGGTGGCCCACGGAGCCTTGACGTAGTTAACAGGCCCTTAATGAGGCTAATACTGAGACAGATGGTGCTGTTAGAGAGAGCAAGACCAGAGACTTGGAACCTTCCGGCAAGGATTAACACTTGGCTTTGATGCAGAAAGCCAGGGACATTTGCAACACAAATCCACAATGCATTGCTTCGAGATACTCAAGCCTTCTTTGTGTGACCCTTTTCAGGTTGCAGTTTCTTCTATCCTTCAGTATTAATGTTAATGGTCATCAGAAAACGAGTTTTCTGGAACATTGGGAGAAAAGGAAATGACATGGCGTACTGCTGGGCTTAATGCTGTTAAGAGGAGATGCAATTTCTCAGCTCTTTATGTGGGTTCTACATGTACATGGATTATTACACAGACCGTCTGACTAACAATAACTCTAATCACCTTCCAGCTTACTCGGAAATATGCACTTGCAAATAATCTAAAAGTTCTTAGTGAATTCAGTTGTTTTGGCTTTATGAAACTATATATAAACATTCACACATATATTTACACTGTTATTTCTTGATTTTGTCAGGGCATATTCACTGCCCCCAAATTTGAATTTGAGACTGATTGTTTAAGAAAATTCTTTGTATATACAAAATATAGAAAAAGAAATAAATAAAAAATATAAAAAATATATATATAAACATAAAAGTCACATTAGATTTCACTACAAAATAATAATAATAAATAATAATAATAATAATAATAATAAAAAAGATAACTTTTGTTATTATTATTATAGAGAAGAAATACCATAATAAATATTTTACAATGGACTTTATAGATTAATTCTAGAAAATAGAAAAAAAACTCTAACATAATAATAAAACCCTAAAATCATGAAAGGTTCATGAAGATAAAAATCTAATAAACAATATATATATATATATAAAAACACAAATTTTGGGGAAAAATATTTTTTTTACAGAGGCATTTTTCAGGAGGTTCCACAGAGTTGAATTTTTATATATACGGAAATATAATAACATTGTTAAATATAATAAAATAATTATTTTGACATCAATTCCAAGATAATAATGTACATTTTTAAAAGCATATAAGAAAAAAGTTCAAATAAATAATAAAATAGTACAATTATACATTTAAATAATATGGAAAAAGAAATTGACGAGACTCACATTTATATTAAATTTCAAAAGATACTCCAAAAATGAAAAGATTACAGTACTTAACACAGCTTTGCTAAGAACATGTCCTGCAGCGTGACCACTCCAGCAATAACAGAGATGATGGATTCATCTTTGAGATGGTGCACAAGTTGCTGCAGAGCACTCTGACACCGAGCAGCCTTAGGGGACTGCTTTTCTGATCTTCCTCTGAGCTATTCATGTCTGTACATGCTTGCATGAACAAAGCCTTCCCTCCCGACACAGTGTTTGATTAACCAAGGAATGATCCTCGCCACCAATCCAATAAAGTGCCACTTACAGGACGGACATGTTGTGGCTGTAGCTGCCAGGCATTTGGGAGCAGATGGTGCAGTGCACTGGACAAACCATGCCACCTCGCTGCAGTAATTACAACTTCCTAATAGGATGTGGCCGTGGCCCAACATGACTGTCTCTGGATTCCCCGCAAGCCTCGCCCAGTCCTGCTACAATTTCAGCCTGACGGATAGGGATCAACGACAGAAGGACTAGGTCGATGGGTCAGAAACATGTCAGTGGTGCAGTGCACAATGAGAAGGACATCAAAATGACTTTTGCTGCAAAATATAGAATGGAACAACTGATCCCACTCTAACAGGATGTCCTGTAGACTAGACCAAAGCAGGATGTGAGGGATATAATAATAAGAACATGGCTTCAATTGTCTTTGTTTATTAAGCAATGATGAACTGTCTTAAAAAAAAAAGAGTTTTTCCATGCAACAAGATTAAATGGAAAGAAAACAGAAGATTTTTTTGCGATTCTCTATTTTTTCATTGTTTTTTTATACAGATATCTAAATGATGGGAAATATATTTGAATGTTGTCATAAATATTGGATAAAATAAAAAATAATCACACGCACATATATTGTATATATATATATATATATATATATATACAATATATGTGCGTGTGATTATTTTTTATTTTATCCAATATTTATGACAACATTCAAATATATTTCCCATCATTTAGATATCTGTATAAAAAAACAATGAAAAAATAGAGAATCGCAAAAAAATCTTCTGTTTTCTTTCCATTTAATCTTGTTGCATGGAAAAACTCTTTTTTTTTTAAGACAGTTCATCATTGCTTAATAAACAAAGACAATTGAAGCCATGTTCTTATTATTATATCCCTCACATCCTGCTTTGGTCTAGTCTACAGGACATCCTGTTAGAGTGGGATCAGTTGTTCCATTCTATATTTTGCAGCAAAAGTCATTTTGATGTCCTTCTCATTGTGCACTGCACCACTGACATGTTTCTGACCCATCGACCTAGTCCTTCTGTCGTTGATCCCTATCCGTCAGGCTGAAATTGTAGCAGGACTGGGCGAGGCTTGCGGGGAATCCAGAGACAGTCATGTTGGGCCACGGCCACATCCTATTAGGAAGTTGTAATTACTGCAGCGAGGTGGCATGGTTTGTCCAGTGCACTGCACCATCTGCTCCCAAATGCCTGGCAGCTACAGCCACAACATGTCCGTCCTGTAAGTGGCACTTTATTGGATTGGTGGCGAGGATCATTCCTTGGTTAATCAAACACTGTGTCGGGAGGGAAGGCTTTGTTCATGCAAGCATGTACAGACATGAATAGCTCAGAGGAAGATCAGAAAAGCAGTCCCCTAAGGCTGCTCGGTGTCAGAGTGCTCTGCAGCAACTTGTGCACCATCTCAAAGATGAATCCATCATCTCTGTTATTGCTGGAGTGGTCACGCTGCAGGACATGTTCTTAGCAAAGCTGTGTTAAGTACTGTAATCTTTTCATTTTTGGAGTATCTTTTGAAATTTAATATAAATGTGAGTCTCGTCAATTTCTTTTTCCATATTATTTAAATGTATAATTGTACTATTTTATTATTTATTTGAACTTTTTTCTTATATGCTTTTAAAAATGTACATTATTATCTTGGAATTGATGTCAAAATAATTATTTTATTATATTTAACAATGTTATTATATTTCCGTATATATAAAAATTCAACTCTGTGGAACCTCCTGAAAAATGCCTCTGTAAAAAAAATATTTTTCCCCAAAATTTGTGTTTTTATATATATATATATATTGTTTATTAGATTTTTATCTTCATGAACCTTTCATGATTTTAGGGTTTTATTATTATGTTAGAGTTTTTTTTCTATTTTCTAGAATTAATCTATAAAGTCCATTGTAAAATATTTATTATGGTATTTCTTCTCTATAATAATAATAACAAAAGTTATCTTTTTTATTATTATTATTATTATTATTATTTATTATTATTATTTTGTAGTGAAATCTAATGTGACTTTTATGTTTATATATATATTTTTTATATTTTTTATTTATTTCTTTTTCTATATTTTGTATATACAAAGAATTTTCTTAAACAATCAGTCTCAAATTCAAATTTGGGGGCAGTGAATATGCCCTGACAAAATCAAGAAATAACAGTGTAAATATATGTGTGAATGTTTATATATAGTTTCATAAAGCCAAAACAACTGAATTCACTAAGAACTTTTAGATTATTTGCAAGTGCATATTTCCGAGTAAGCTGGAAGGTGATTAGAGTTATTGTTAGTCAGACGGTCTGTGTAATAATCCATGTACATGTAGAACCCACATAAAGAGCTGAGAAATTGCATCTCCTCTTAACAGCATTAAGCCCAGCAGTACGCCATGTCATTTCCTTTTCTCCCAATGTTCCAGAAAACTCGTTTTCTGATGACCATTAACATTAATACTGAAGGATAGAAGAAACTGCAACCTGAAAAGGGTCACACAAAGAAGGCTTGAGTATCTCGAAGCAATGCATTGTGGATTTGTGTTGCAAATGTCCCTGGCTTTCTGCATCAAAGCCAAGTGTTAATCCTTGCCGGAAGGTTCCAAGTCTCTGGTCTTGCTCTCTCTAACAGCACCATCTGTCTCAGTATTAGCCTCATTAAGGGCCTGTTAACTACGTCAAGGCTCCGTGGGCCACCAGGACACTACCGTTCATCCATCCGTCCAACCTGCACCATCTCCTTTACGCTCAGTTCATCTGGTGACCCTGGCCTGGTGGTTGGAGATGATGGCAGTTGGCAGGACTCCCATTATTCATAAGGTGTGATCACTCAGTCAGAGATAATGTTTGGGAATATGTGGCATTCCTTATGCAGTGAACCGCAGAGCGACACTATGCATTGACTCTAGTATTGCAACATGTAAAAAAAAAAAAAAAGAAAAAAGATTTTAATGCATATTTTACCAGTGCTATTTCAGTATTACTGTGACACAGGTTTATGCACATGGTGTCTGAATTTAATTATTTGCATGAGTAGATTACGTACATAGTTAATGCAAAACTGAGACTAGGTGCAAATTCACACCAGACATTAATCGCATCTTCTGCGCAAGTTGATAAATTTCAACTTGAGTGAAACATTTGCATAATATCTTGTAGTGCAAGCCAATAAGAGAAGAGCTTATTGATATGTCCGGTTTGACATGTCTGATAGAATCAGAAAATGTATTTATTGTTTTTATGTTTTTTATTCGTGCAAGTGACACAAAATGCTTCACACAAATAATCAAGAGCGAGTAAAGCGATGCAATATTGGTGTGCTCACACCTTTATAATTCAATATTTTGAATAATATATATATATATATATGCAATGAACCATTTTTAACCATGCTTCTGTTATTTTTATTAGTTTTTGAATAAAATACATCTATATGTATTTTCTTTTTTTTTATTTGTTATTTTAGTTCATTGCGTGAAAGAAAAGAACAATAAGAATTGTCTTGACAAAAGGCTGAAAATAGTTTTAATTATTTTATTTGTTTTATTTCTATTAAATTAAATACAATTTGTTTTCAAGTAATGAAAAGCCCTATAGTCTTATTTCTAAGAAACTATAATTACCCTTTATTTTACTCAGAGAAAAAAATAAACGGTATTGCTCCATTGTGGATACCAATAACTAACTGATATATTCCTTTGAGGGTGTGTTAATCTTTGTGATAAATATTTCTATGCAGATGGCTGCATCACATGGCTCTATTTTAGGCCCGTCAGACACTCATCCAGGCGCCTGCGTTCGTCAGCTTGCTCTGTTCTTCAAAATATGAACACTCAGCATTCTAAACTACTTAAAAATGTTTTGGGTCATTTGTTCCCGGACCTTTTGTCTTGCGACTGAGGAGAAAATGGACAGAGGAGTCCTGTCACACAGTGAGTCTGTCCCTCGGGCTGACGGCTGTTGTATTTTTTTATTCTGTTGCTTATTAAAGTAGACTTTTTCTCAGCGGGGACTAAAATGTCAGTAACATTGAGAGGTGCACTGCACACACACACGCACACATTCTAACCAAGTGAGTCAAATATCTCTAAACCACACACACACACACACACACACACACAAAAAAAACAACAACAGAGATTGGCATTGCCCTGATTCTGGAAATAGCTGTCTGCCAATGCTGAATCCGCAATCCTGCTTATGAACCCTTATTACCACAGCAACAAATGCAGATCTATACTAGGGTCTACTTGTTTTTAATCCTAAAATCAGTCAAAAGCTTAGTAAAATATAAAGTTTTGTTATTCTCACAGCTCACAGGTTGTTTAAATTGATTAACTCGATTGGTCAGTCTGTGTCATGAACCAGTGGTTAGTCTTTAGAAGCTGCAATGACTATTTTTTGACTTTGCTCCCCCGTCTTTTTCATATAATTCCTGTCTTTGTCTTTACTAAAATGAAAATGAGTTTTCACTGTAAATGTAACTCTTTTTTCTCCAACTTTTTTTTATTTTACCAGTATTATCACTGTTTTATTTGATTATGTTTTTATTTTATCCACCATTATCATCTCCCTGTTCTCCGTTAGGTGTGGGGAGAGCATGTGGTTTGTCTCAGAGCAGTATCTTGTTACCGGTTTTAGTGCTCTGTCGCCTCTCAGCTACATTTTATGATGTGAGAATGTGGAAATAGAGGCCCCACTGGGTCACAATTGGCCCCTCACACCCAGAGGAAAATAGCGAAACACAATATCATGTTATCATACACAATATGGCTTTCTGTTCCGCTGTGTTAATTGATATCTCTCTCTTTTTCTTTTCATGTCTCTGCCTGCATGCCGTTCCTCCCTCATCACACTTTCTTTGGCTGAATGACAGGTAAGATTTTGCAGCATTAAAACACTCCAGTCAACAAACACATACAATCACATGTTCAGGCTTATGGCCAAGTCATTGCTTTAAGCTAAGCAAACAAGCTTTGGATTCATTTGCCAAACTGAGAGCATTTAGTACAGTAAGAGAAGTAGCAAAGCGAAAAAATGTAATTTGGGCCAGTCAGCAAAGCCCTGGGTCACGTGTACACTTAAATATGAGAAGGATGTCAGTGGTTTTGTGCGGTGCGCTCATAATGTAAACTCCCAAGGGGGAGAAGGAACAGTTACAGTTCATATCTCCACAAAGTGAGTGAGAATTTCTCTCCTGAACAGTTCTCTGAGGGAAACTAGGCATCCCTCCCCCCGTCGCTTTTGTTTTAGGTCGTAGCCCTCGTCTTTTTGCTCCATATAGGGGATTATGTTGCTTTTGTCCCAATTTTTTCAAAGCTTGGTGGAAGGACCATGTTCTGCATTGTCATAGGCTGCGTCCAAAACCACATAGTGCTTAAATAAAATTGAACGTATTACCCGACCGTTAAAAAGTACATTCTATATAGTATGAATGGAATTCGGGCGTACTACATCCGCCATATTGATGTTGTCCATGTCATGCGTCGTCACAACAGCGCGACAATTTCAACTTTCAATAAGTCATCCGTTTATTTAGATTGTGTTAAACAAGTGTAATTTAATCACAGTAAACAATGTTTTTTTTCCTGAGGTAAGTACACTTGAAATGAGCCGCGTCTCAACTTCTGCCATTTTTCGAATATGACGCGTCCTCTCCCGAAGCCTCATGGGATAGGAAAGTGTTCATGGTATGTCTACTATAGAATTCGGTCGGAAGCAGTAGGTCATCCGGGTACTTCTCGCCTACTGAATTTCGAATGCTATGAATTAGGACATACTACTCGCCTCGCATACTGTTTTTCGTGTACTACTGTATATAGTAGGGAGGTAAGCAATTTCGGACGCAGCAAGAGTGTTTTTCCCATCAAGCACACATATAGTGTTAGTCAAGTGTCTTGTACTAAAAACGTTTATATTACTTTCAAAAAAAGTGCACTGAAAAACCAAAAATAAAGATTTTATTTTTCCTAAATTTAAAAGTGAAGTTTAATCACTTAATAATCACGTTAATTATACAATCAACTGGTAACTAGTAGTAAAAAGAAACCAGTGGCGGTTTTAGGCATGGGCGAACATGGCAGTTTTTTCATGACACATGGGGGGCGGAGCAAGCACTAAGCGAATGTTTTTGCAAAATAACATAATTTCGAGAGGATCGCTGTACGAGGGGGGTACACAGAACTCTTGCCCACGCTAGGGCTCCGT
>JAUCMT010000047.1:16677709-16693660 GCA_032357475.1 Enteromius thamalakanensis | reverse complement strand
TTTATTCAATAAAGACAATTAACATCCTTGCTTCTGAGTACTTAGTTAACCCGACACAAAAAGCGGGATTGTTTAGAATCTTTTGCAGTGGGATGCAGAAGCATATGTGTTTGGCTGTGTGGGCCGTGAGTTAAAAAAGGTTGGGAACCACTGCTTTAAGTGAAAATGACGCTGGCTGGTGGTGCCATGGTGGTCAAGTGACACAATCAGTATTGCAGTTTAACACCGGTATCACCACCAACATCTGTTAGCAGCACTACTGCTCTGACAGCAGCTGTTGGAAAACTAACCTGACTCATCCCTTGTGCTTTTTTAGTTCCTTTTTAATTTCCAGTGGATTCACGTTTTCAGTGATTTGTTTTGCCTTGTGATAATAATTAATGTAATTACTTGACAGCTTAGTTTGGCAGTAAAGAACTGTTTTTTTTTTCTATTTATTTGTGCAAGTGTTTGATGTCTAATGCTTATAGCACAGAGGTAGTTCTCCACTAGCAGTGCCAACATTGTGACGCTGCCAAAATGAAGACTATGAAAGCTGTGCTCCTCTTGCCAGCCTGCAGGTCCCTTTGGCACGACCGCCACCACGCACTCACCCATTCCCAACTCACAGCCGGCAGATATCGCCAGTTTTCTCCAAATCTTCCCATCACTCAATTCTTATCTCATTGTCTTATCCCACAACTAAGAATTCCCCTTACTCAATGCACTTGTGGGTGACCCATGAATGGAGCGCTGACATGCAATACTAATCCTTTTAGCGTTCTGCCTAAACCAGCTCGCTGCTTTTGTTGTTATTTTCTTTCTATTTAATTCATTTTTAAGTGGGGGATGGGTAAATTGTGATTTATGTGGTGGGTAAATGTGAAACATTAAACAAGATGCTGCTAGAGAAGAGGGCAGATATGTTGGTCGTTTATGTCCATCTGTGAGCTTTTACGGTGCTTTGTTTTTTTATATATGAAGTGCATAATTTAAAGAGACAGTTCACCTAAAAATGCAACATTTACTCTCTATGAGCCTGAATGAGATGCTTTCTACTGTTGAGCGCAAAAGAAGATATTGTTAGAAATGTTTTAATAAAGTTCAATGTGTGTTTTTTCTGTTGTTTGGGGGGGATCTTATTGGCTTTCATTGTAAGGCCAAAAGGGCAAAAGTTTTTTCATATATATATATATATATATATATATATTTCTTTTTTATAATTTTTTTTTTCCAGTATTTTTTGCCTCCCTCTGAATTACATTTATTACAAATAAATGTCACGTTACTTTACATTACACTACGTTACGCTATGTTGCGTCACGCTACGTTACATTATTTTACATTACGTTACATTATGCTGCGCTACATTACGCTATTTTACTTTGCGTCACGTTAAGTTATTTGACTTTACATTGCATAACGTTACATTGTGCTATGTTATTTTACTTTACGCTCCTTTACATTACGCTACATTATGTTACGTTATTTAACTTTACGTTACGTTACGTTGCGTTACGTTACGTTACTTTACGGTACGTTGCGGTATGTTACGTAACGTTACATTACATTACGCTTTGTTACGTTACGTTATTTTTCTTTACGCTGCGTTACATTATGCTACATTGTTACATTTACCCATTAAAAAAGCTGTTCTTTTCATACTATGAAAGTGAATGGTGACCACAGATGCCTCTAGTGCCCAGACTGCTACAGATCTTCGCTTTCTCTTTTCAATTCACTGCCTTTCTCCTTTTCTCCTGTGTAAATATGCTTTTTCTGTGGATTAGCTTATCTTTCCTACCAAATGAATAAGAAGCTTATAAATCCAAAATCTGGAGTGTCATGCTTGAAAGAGAAAAAGGAGAGCGATAGAAAAATCATCTCTCACTTCACCTGTCCATGCCTCTATAGAGCAGAATGTAGCGAGAGAAATTTGTTAGTGACGGGGTGAAAATCTGAGAGAGGCATGTGTTGTCGCTGCGTATATATTTGATGTTGCGAAACCCCGTTTTAGCTTATCAGTCTCAAAGGCAATCATAATATTTTGGGATTAATTAAAATCTTAATCGGGCATGTTCATCTCTTCAGCGTGGCTCCCTGCAGGCTGCTGCTGACAGCTGTATTTTAACGCTCTGAAAATGTCTGGAGGCTAAACAAGTTTGGCTGCAGACTCATCACCTCCAGAGCAGCCGGTCTCACTCAGAGATGAGCGGCAGGGGATCTGTGATGACTGCGTTTGGGAGTGTGAGCAAAAAGGAGAAACTGTGATAGACAACGATTGATAGAGAGTGGGAGGATGAGCGTATGGACGGAGAGGGAGGCAGAGGGAAATAGGGAAAAAATGAAGGCATTTGGAGGAGGAGGGGTGGAGTAGGGCATGGGAAGGGCATTATAGTCTCCAATGAGCTGTGCTGCTTATGTGGGTAATGTGAGTTTGAGTCAGATTTTTGGTATATCCTGTTTTATTTCATCACTTTTATCTGCTCTCATCTATCATTATGGACCAGTTCCAGACCAAAAATATTCTGAAAAGGGATAAAAAATATTCTGTATATAAGTTAATGTCAAAATTATGTTTTTTTGCCAATATGGCAATTACATTAAAACATATAAAAGAAAATTATCTTCTCCCTTTATTATATTCTCTCTTCTATTGTTGATAAGTTACAGGTAGGAATATACATATATATATATATATATATATATATGTGTGTGTGTGTGTGTATATATATATTTGTCACAGAGAAAAAAAGCTTACATTTAAAATACAATACAATAAAAATAATAATTGTTATAAAATTGTTATAAAAATAATATAAATATAATTGCTTAATTTTATCATTCATATATTTAATTAATAAATTTATACTGTAAGTAGTGTTTTTTATTTTATTTATATAAATAAAATGTATTATGTATGGGGTATGACAACACAAGAAATGTAAAAAAAAGTTGTGAGCCTGAGGCAAAAATTGGCAGTTTCTACACTGTAGTAATTACAGTTATTGTGTCTTCATTGTAGGTTGCGAGTTTGTAAATTGGATTTTATTAGATTAAAAATAAAAAAAGTAACATTTAAAACACATGATTGAATCTAACAATGCAAGCTTGGCAACCAGACAATATTACATACTGTATGTACAAGTATTTTAGTGACACTGGGTTTCACAGTTTTCACTCAGGAGACCTTTCTGTAGTGTATACACACATGCTCGCATACAAATTCACACATAGAAATACATGCACACATACTATCACACACACACACAGTGCATGCCAAGATGCTGGTCTGAAAAATCCTGCTTCTTTCTTGACTTTGTTTTTTTTAAAGATTGTTTGCATTAAAACTCTCTAACCTGTTCCATTTGAATTCTTTATTTTTTGTGCTGCAAAATTTTCAAAAGATTGGGACTAATTGAAGGTGATTGTGCTTAATGTAACTTAGCCATTGCAATGTTGAGATCCCAGCTGACTGTTGTCACTATGTTAATATTTAATCCTATCCAAAGCTGCTAGAGTCAGATGTGTTGATCAGATTGTTTTGCTCATTGAAAGCCTCCGCAAAGTTCTCAGAATGAAATTCTGACAGGTTTGGAGAGATTAATTTATATTGTGAAATCTGTGGATATCATTTGTATGGCGGTCTGGCTTTTGTCTTCTATTGGGGTCAAGTAAACTCTCCATCTCTCTCCCTCTTTTCAATAAAATCTTGCAGTTTAAATGAGGATCCTTTTCCAGATCAACAGCAACATTCATATACATGAGGATACAGGAGGCCATGAATCAGTATCCTGTCATCTAGACTGGTCTACAGTAGATAAATCACCAGCTGTCAGTCACACACAACCTGTCACAAACACACACACACACACACATTCAGAGGGTTTGATATGTTCGTGTGTATTCATAAGGATAAACCTATCCCCGTGTAATGCATTCAGTCGCTCTGTTTTGGCAGGGAGGTGATTTTACTTGCAAATCCCAAACATTGAAAAATGAAACATAATTCAGTCTACTGCTTTCTTTTTTCTTTTTTTTTTTTGTATGTTGAGAGTGTGTGTTTGACTTTGTCTGTGTGTGAGTGTGTGTTTGTATGTCTTTGTCCTGCTCACTTTACTTTCCCTGCACACAAATTTGGGTTTATTTCATCAGTGAAGAAGAGGTGACTCACTCAAGATGTAGCAGTTTTCCCGCTCTGCAGTCTCTCTCCCACAAAACACATTAATACACAGCATTTTGGTATTTGATGTCAGTAAAGTAACTGTAGCAATGCACTATATTACCATAATAACTATATTACTGATTTATATACATATATATGTATATAATGTATATATGCATGTATATACAGTAAGTATATTTATTTATTTATTATTTTTTAAATCCTTATTTTAGTTTGTATCCATGTTTGAATATTTTAAACATTTGAATTTTTCTTTTATTTATCAAAAAAATATATATATTTTAATTGTAGACAAAAAATCAGTATAATACAACAAGCAACTAATTTGTATTTTATTTATTTATTTTTACAAAGTCAGATAAATAATATAGTAAACTAGATTTGTGATTTGCATAGCATGGTTAGATTTTGCAAAAAAAAAAAATCACATTTTTTTTACAGCCACTTACATTTTAAACATTTACATTTTAATTGGTTCTGTTTTTAATATCTTTTGAATATCAATATGAATTCCGTAAATTGGTTTTGTGATTTGCACTGGTTAGACCTGTCCACCAATTACTCATTTTTTGTTTGAAGCACTGTTTGATTCTTTTAAACATTTAGCTTTGAATTTTATTAGGCTGTCCCGAGCCCCAGAGATGATATCATCAAGTCAGTTTGCATCACAATTACGAACACAATTACGCCAGAAATTCATATTAAAATGTGCTCCAGTAACGAGTTCCTTAGGACTAATTATATAATTGTCTGGAGAGTGCAGCCCACCTGCAGAGGAGAAGGACCTCAACTAATTACATCAGTTACTCAGGTTCACATCGCCTCAGGAGCGTAAACGCAACTCTGTGTGTGTTTGCTCCAGTCTGTCAAATTCATCCTACCAGCAGGGAATTCTGTTGGAATATCCAGCTCATTAAGATGCTGTGCCCCGCCTGAGCGACATCACTGCAGAAGTTTTTAAGACGAGTGACAGAAAAGTCAAGGAAGAAGGCATCCCTTGAGCCGACAGAAGCATGCAGTGTCCTACAGCAGGGACAGGCTTTTTTTAATCTGCTGCGAAAAAGAGACGGCGTGTTTCCACATGATAAGTGATAAAATGTTAAGCAAAACTGGCAGGCGTAACTTCACAAGCACAGATCTTAATGCATGGCATACTGGCTGCTCTGAGTAGACAGGACTTTGCCCTGCAGCTCTGCTGGGGTTCAGAGCCAAACTTCATGAGATGGAGGGTGAGACAGAAGGTGTGAAGTTTAAAGGGCTGAAGGGGTTTCTACGTGAAGGCTTGAGAGTCCCTAATTCCCTCATGGCAAATTAAAAATGTGGCTTGCCCCTCGGCCTGTTTTACAATCGGATAGGACAAGGAACAAGAGATGAAGTGTAGAGAATGGTGGGCGGTTTGAGCCTGGATTTCCTTTTAGGAATTCACCATGGTAACAGTACGTTTTGTCCAAATACCATTGTTTCTACATTTATTGTTAAAACCCTAAATTACTGGGGTCTCAAGCAGTTTGAAAAAACTTGAAGCGTATGTATATATTTTAAAATTTAATTTAACTTGATTGGCCAGTGTAAGGCCATGGTGTTTTGTTTTATATCTTCATTTTACAGCATTTTTACTCAAGTACCTAAAACCTTTAACAGTACTGTAGCTTTGCAGGTAGGATTCTTTAAGCATCTTGGAGACATTGCCACAGTTCATCTGGATTCAATCTGTCTCCGTTTGTTTTGTTTCTTCATGTCACTCCAGACAGACTGCATATTGATAAGATCTCTGGCTGTTGTCAGACTTCTAATCATTAGAAGTTCTAATCATTTTGGCCACAGCTTTAGTAGTACACACAGTACTGTGGTGTGATAAGAGACCATATTTATGCTGTAGCTTCCACTGTTCTTGTCATCATACAGCACCAATGTGTAGCGTGTTTTGTGGTGAGGTCATTCAATGGTGTTTTCATTGCCATAAAAGCAGACAGCAGTGAGGGGAGGAAGGAAAAGAAAGAGAGTGGCGAGCCTCCCACTGGGGCTTTCACTCTCCACCGGAGAAAGTTTCCTTTTCTCTCTCTCTTCTATTCAGGAGCACGGAGGTCACCACTGGGCATCTAGAGAAGGAAACCCTCACCCCTCCTTTGACATAATTGCTGTCATGTGTCAACACTGTGGGGTGAATTCACTAAACAACCAGTTGTGCTTGTGGTATTGCATCCCAAAAAATGTGTGTCTTATTCACTAACCACCCATAATCTAGTTTAATCAGGCATTAAATGCACTGAAATAGCACTGGGATGTATTTAAAATGAAGTAATTTTCATTATTTTTAGCGCAACCCGTCTCCTTTCTATGCAAATGAGGGTCATTATGGATTTCCTTATTCACACAACGCGCTATTTAAACATTTCGCTCTTACCGATCACAGCAGCTTGGGATCAGTAAGATGCATGGATTCATTTTAGTGCTGTCAAACCATTAATCGCCATTAATCACATTCAAAGTAAACGTTTTTGTTTACATAATATATGTGTATGTAATCTGTGTATGTGTATGTTTATTATGTATATATAAATACACAAACATGCATGTATGTAGTTCATGTATTAAAACAATTTCTTTCTATTTCTGATTCCTATCAAAATTCCCCATTTGGACCTTGTTTTTCTCTCTGTGTGGTCAATGCTCCTAGTTTTACCTGCACCCTACTCTCTTCTTTTTTCCTCTCCTTTCGCTTCCTCTCGTTTTGTCCCACTAAAGCCAGCTCTTTTGTGTGTGTGAAAGCAGATCTTGTGGTTAAGTGCGAATGTATTGTAGTGGTGGGATTAAATGCAGTATGTGGGTCACAGCTGGGATAAGCACTCTCATGGGCGGCAGCAGAAGTCAAAATGTCATTCAGTGTCACTGTGCCGCAGACGGGACGACGTCTTTTAAAACCAGTCCCACTCCAGCCAGCGGGAACCAACCCTCCTGTGAAGTGCACGAGCAACTACTTTTGTGATTTTGATTCGACGCCGCTCACGTATTTGTTCCTGTCTTCCCGGCCCTTACACACACTCTGACAGACACCAGATCTTTTTTTGAACAGAATTCCCTCTGGCACCCGTGACAAGGTTCTTTCAGTGTTTCAAAACTTTCATCTCTCTCTTTTTTTTGATTCTCTCCTCTGAAGTCGCTCCGTCCTCTCCGTGGTGGAATGACATGAATATCTGCGAGTTTTCGTTTTATTCTGTGATCAGTGGGATATATTGTGTTGCATGAGTCATACAGCAACAAGCTGACTCTTTTCTGTACACACACACACACACACACACCCCAAATCTGACAGCATGGTCCCGGGTGGAAATTGCTCCATCCCTCCTGCTGTGTTGCAGCACATGTATTTTCAGGTATGGCTGAAATGTGTGTGCTTCTGAAAAATGACAATGTTTACCAGAACTCTGTAACCTTTTGTCCTTGGAGAAGGAAGTGAAGTAGAGTCACACCAAAATCCTCACACGTGTTCATATGGTTAGAGAAGTAGAGAGATGGATGATTCTGATTGTCCTTGTTTGCAGACGTTAAGTCTGGACTTGTTGATTCTATTCATTTCATAGGAAGATCAGCTTTCATTATTTATCAGTTGTTGGTCCATCAGCTTTTATGGCTGCATTTAAACCTGCGGCTTTTGGGTTGCGTTGATCTTGTCCTTGTAATAATCCTTGCAGATAGAAATGCTGTATCTGTTCACCCAGGTGATAAGTATCCATATAGAGAAGACTAATATTGCCTCGCAGATAAAAGCTACTTCAGATTAGTCTTCCACTAACCTTGTGGAGTGCTGCAGTTTGCATTCATCTTTATCAGAATTGTCCATTGAGTTGATAACAGCATGTGCCAGTACATTGGGTTCTCAGACAAGCAAGCCACCGCCAGTTATCATCAGACAACGTACCTCCATTGTTTGCGACTCCTCACATATTGTAGTCTTTGTGGGGGAGAAAGAGAAAAAGGCAAGCAAGATGCTTTTTTATAACTTGTTTTATTTAAATACAAACTTTTCCTGAGATGTCTCATTCTCAACATTGTTTGAACACTTTTTTATTTTTAACTTGCAATTACTGTTTTTGGAAACTGTTGGACATTTTTTATTTATATATTTATTTATTTATAGCACACAATGCATGTTATTAATACAATTCAGAAACTATATTTTAATATAATTATTAAAATACTTAATTCAATTGAATAAATACAAAAACTGTACAATATACAAATATAAATCTAAAAATAGATATGAAAATATTAAAATGTACACAATGAACGTCATACAAAAGATTAAATATGTATCATTTTAAATATATAAGACAATATTAAAATATATACTTATATCATATAAAATACATATGTGATTCTAAGAAATATATGTATTCAAGATATCTTGATATATGATTTCCCTATGTCTATAAAATTAGTTATTGTTATTTGTCATTCTTCTTTATATTTCTTAGAATGCATGTGTGTGTGTATAGATAGATAGATAGATAGATAGATAGCTAACACAGAGTTCATCCTCTCCATTGGCAGATTATTAGAAGCACACGCACAAACACAGAAATGACGGCATGTAGAGTGCAATTAATATTCTAATAATGGATTGGGTATTATGAAATGATTGCTGAGCAGAGTGTACAGGCCTGATATTTACCTCCGCTTTGAGAAGAAGGGCTTTGTTATTACGCCAATAGTGCGTCAGCCTCCAGTTGTGTGTGTATGTGTCTTCTTACCCTCCAAGAAAAAAGGGCTTTTTTTTCCTCCCTCTGTTTGGTTTTAGCTTGTCATTCTACAAAGCCAGGCGTGTGACATGTTTTCTCATTAAGAGAAGCAATAACTTTGATAAATCATTCCGGCTGCCAGCCCAGCCCCTCTGTTGGTATTAGAAAAGCTAATTGAAATTCTCTCTCCCTCTTTCTGTCGGTCTCTGTCTCTCTCTCTCTCTCTCTCTCTCTCTCACTGACACCGTGGATTTTCTTTTTTCTGTTGTACTCTGTTCCTTTCTCCTGTTGACACTTCAAAGGCTTGCAATTGTGTGTGTGTTTGCTAGTAATAGTGCAAATATTTGTTCTTGTAATGATAGCTTTTTTATTAGAATGAAATTGTTGTGGTGTCAGAGGGTCAGGGCATGTGAGTTTAATTAACTAAAGATGATGCTAATTTGTGTTTCATAAGAAGTATCTGCAGGTAAAACAGTGTCAAAGAGCCACACAATAAAATATACGTATATAAACATTAAAATACATCTAAACAAATGAAGATAAATATAGCATTTATTAATAGCAAAAGAGTCCTTTTTTGTTTTCTAATGCTCATAATTAAAAATACAGTAATATTGAGTAATATTGAGAATTACTATTTAATATAACAATTTAATATATTAATGTCCTAATTTTTTCAGCAGTCATTACTCAAGTCTTTAGTCACATAATCCATCAGAAATCATTTTAATATGCATAAATAATGCCTTATTATTATTATTAATGTAATCAAAACCAGTTTTTTGGAAATCTTACATCGTGCTATTCTTATTTGAATGGAAAAAAAGACATTTTGTAAAACTATAAATATTTTTATGTCACTTTTGATGAATTTATAGGATCTTGCTGAGTACAAGAAATAAAATCTTAGTTGGTAGTATATGTAATTATGTGTGTTTTAATTACATGGTTATTCCTTGTAAAGTGCTGAAAGTTGCAATTAGAGGTCAGCTTTGTTAATTACATACTATTTGATCATGTGATCTCAACATAGCAGCTCTCATGAGGAGCTTTAACACTTTACTTAAAGCCTTTAAGTATAATGCATTATTAAAGTAGTTTCAATGCATTTGATGTAATGCACCTAAATGCATAGTGCAATCTAATGAATAATTGTAACCACTTATTAATTCATTGTTACACTGTGCGTTTTACATTTGGTTATAATTATTTACGACAAGATGCGATGTATTGCAGTGCACATAATAAATAATTAGTGTTCATTATATCCATTAACAACCCCTTATAATGCACTATGCATGCATTATAAGATATAAGATGTTTCAGTTTTGTTATGCAAAATGGAGTTTGTTTTTGATTCTGGGGTGAAATATGACATATCTCGACGGTATTTGTGAGAATTGCCCTTTTGAGCATTACGTGGGCACTTGTGTTTTTGAACATCTGCATTACGAGCGCATTTACATGAAATCAACCCAACCCAAAAGATGAAATTTCAGTCAGCAGTTTTTTAATCATCCATTTGTGTCTTATCTCTAGTTGTGTTTGTGAGTGCTAACAGACAGAGTTCAGAGTGACTCAGAGGAGATGTGAGCTGAAGACGTCTGAGCGCATTACAAATGACAGCCCTGCTTTTTAGTGGCAGGACTAATTCACAGCCGCACACCGTCTGCCTGTGGAAAGCACGGCCCATGAGGCACCGAGCAGCTGTGAGCGTGAGTGTCTGGGTGCACACACATTCTGTGGAGGTTTATCTTACATCGGTACATCATGAGAGTTCTGCTGCGACGGAAAATGATTGCACCGCTCGAGATAGAACCGGCCTCATGACTCACTCACGGCTCAGGGGAGGTGCAGGTAAAAGAAGATTCATCTGAAGAAGAAACCAAGCTTCATCAAAAGCCAAAATGTATTGATAGAAAATGACAAAATGACGACCCAAAATGGAGCTTGTGTGTGTGTGTGTGTGTGTGTGGCAGTAGACCTGTGGGAACCTCATCAGCGGTCATTGTTACAATGAGACGTCTCCTCTTTCTGTGTTTGCGTCTCAATAGCGAGTGATTTCTGAAAAGAGGCCTGTCACTCAAACGGCCTGTCATCTATAGCTCTCTCACAGAGTGTCAGCCTTCATTCACTCTCTCAAGACAGACTGGGTTCTATGCCAAGTGTCGGGTTCGATGGAATGCTCTCAAGCTCCATTGGCTCTCAAGTTCCTTCCAAATTAGGGTCTTTTGTGGCCAAACTTGGCTGCGTTTGAAGCGCACGTCGTCGGGAGCTCTTTTCTTTTCAGTGTGAAAATAGACAGATTTCTAGAAGTGAGTCAACCTTCTTCTTTCAGAGGCGTCACATGCACGCTCCTTAAAGCGGAGTCAATGGGCTCTGTGAGGAGTGTTTAGAAGATGTAAACAGGGAGATGAGGACGCTGTGGGCTTGTTGCCTGTAGTGTATAAGGGCTTTTAACTTTGTGACTGTCATTCAGCAAGTCGAGGGGCCGAGCGCTTGTCTGATTGAGACGAATGCGGGTTGGAAGATGGGAATTTTAGAGGATGGATATCCATGGCAGCTGTCAGGAATAAGGTAGCGCACATCGATATGTCCTCTTTAACATGTTGCAGTGCTGTGATAGATTGTGTGTGGAGCTCTGGTACATGTCAGTCAAATTCTCATGAGCCCATAGTGCGTTTCTGTGCTTGATATTGATATTGTCAGTTTTCTGCACAAGAGTGTAGCCATAGTCATGTCGTGGTCCACCACAAAGACCTCTGCTGCCCCTGGTGGAAGACTGTTTGTTATCATAAAGCAGTGGTTCCCAACCTTTTTTAACTCACGGCCTGCACAGCCAAACACATATTTTTCGCAGCCCACTGCAAAAGAATTTAAACGATCCCGCTTTTTGTGTCGGGTTAACTAAGTACTAGGAAGCAAGGCTGTTAATTGACCCCCTGCAATACCGTCGCCCACAGGTTGAAAACCACTGTCATAAAGGAATAGAGCACTGAGAAATTGTTGAAATTTACTCCATACAAGATTGTATGTTTCTTCTTTGCTTAGTTTCTTAGTGCCAAAGATCATTTCATAAAGTTAACAGATAACACCGACATCAAAGACTTTTCAAATAAATTGTAGCTAAAAACTCACTTTCAGACAGCAACGAGTGCTTGAAATAACTTTTATTTTTTTTGAGATCCAGTTACGATTATGATGACCATGCAGAAATAGGTAGGTTATTTCTAAAAGACTAGCCTACACGCGTAATCCATTACATTACCATAGTACACATGATGGTATTAAATACGATTGCTTGAAGAAATCAGGTGTCACATTCTTATTCTGTCACATCGGTGTATTTATTTAATTACGTAGGCTATTTTATAACTAAATAAAAGAAATCGTCTCGATACTTTAGCTCCACGTACTTCATAACAATATCATAATTGTTTTTGTGGGGGAGCTCCTTTCTGTTCATTTATTCAGGTCGTACTTTTAAATGCGATATATGTGACTACAAATTAACAGAAGACTCGAAAAACGACAAAAACCATTCAAACAAGCGGCGGCATTTATCATGTTCGTTTTGTGACAGCTACAGTTACAGGGAGTTTTTTTTTTCTTATTAGTTTTCTGATAATTTCTGTTTGTTGGTGAAATGCTAGGGTTGTGTGACTTTGTTCCAGGGAGGCGTGTTAAGGGCGGGTTTTAGCGAAGTGCAGTGGAGCTTCTGGCCCGACGTTGGCCCGAAACGCGTTATGATTTCGGCTCTGTGCTACAGGTCAGAGGCTATTAGCACCACCGGGCCAGTTTAAAGCAATGGCACGCACTAGCCCGACAGTGGAAAAGCGGCTATTGTATGCACATCTAATATTATTACATCTGCAGGCAGGTCAAAAAGACAATCATTGAGTCTTCAGGTGATAGTGCTTTTCAGTAGCACTAGTATTTTGGAACATTTTGTTTTATTGCATAACTTATGACAAAAGTAGCTAATTATGTTACTTGTGGGTTTTTTTTTACATCAAAATGACTGGCTAGGCTAATGTGTGTGGCCACAGACTGCATAAATCTAAAGCACCATACAGTATGTACACAAAAAAGTGCATCCCTGAAAACTTTTTACAGTAGAATCTCAACCAGAGTTCTGCATGGCACACAAGTATATATACTTGTATTTATAATTGACATTTCTGTCAACATATTGCATTCTGAGATGTTTTGACATTCTTATCCATGCCAGATAAACGAGATTATTAACTGCCTTGTTTGGAACAGATATGGACCAAATGATGTTGTTCAGATAGGCAGGTTTTGTGGCAGGTTACTAAGATTTGAGCATTTCCTGTGTGTGTTTGTGCATAATTTGTGGCTAAAAATGTGTTATATAAGACGTGACAAGTTCATTATTTTATCTTATTATGTCCCTCTCCTCCAATTTGAGTGGCATGATAGCTCTTCTCCGTGGCGGAGGTAAAGCGGTATTTTTCCCATATCGGATAAGAGTGTGGCATGTCCTCAACTAGCGCCGCCAATTATCAAGAGTACCTGCAGTTCATATCAGCGTGAAGCAGCAGAATCACATGTACCTTGTCTCTAATAAGAACCCAGCAGGAGGACGGCCGCTGAGTCTTACAGGCCACAAAACAACAGCCTCCGTCTCTCTTTCTCTTACACGCACACCTCTGGGCCACCATTCAGAATTACTGCATCTACCTAATTAAAGTTCTTTGTGAGGCTTGGTGCATGTTATGGTGTTAGGAAGCTGTTTAGCTGGATGAAATGCATTGGGTTTTTTTGTTGTTGTTTTTATATCTATAACAAATAAAGGTTTTTGTGTGCATACTATTTTTTACTATATATTTACGTGTATTTTCATTTATATATTTAAATTCATAGAAATAATATAATGTATAAATATATTTAATATATAAACATAACATTTAATCTTAAATATATACTGTCCTTGTATGTGTGTGTGTTTATATATATATATATATATATATATATATATATATATACATAATACATATTCAGAGTACACACACATATATTAAGTAAACAAAACTTTTATTTTGAACAGTATATTATTTAAAATGTATACATATTTTAAGGAAGTCTGTTGTGTCGGCAAAGTCTAAATTGTTTTCATTTTAAAAAATACAGTAAAACAGTAATACTGTAAACTGTTACTGTTTTCTGTTTAAAAATGTAATTTATTCCTGTCTATTACAGTTTTTGTTGTCGAAATATATATACGGTGTTTATGATGCATTTCTTATCATAAATGTTGAAAGCTTAATATTTTAATATTAATATGCTCCTTAATATTTTTTGAAAACTGCATACTATTTTTTTTTAACTATTAGAAAGTTTAAAAGATTTATTTGAAATTGATATCTTTTGTTAGTTTAAAAACCTATTTACTGTCACGTTTGATTATTGCATTTTTTAAATGCATTTATTTTTATTAAAGGTGCTCTATGCAATGTTGCAGGTTTTTAGCTCGATTTTATTTTTATCTCAAACCGTATGCATCACCCCTTGATCGTCTGGCTGTCTGAATACATTGGGAAAAAATCCGCTCTCGAAAGACATCACAGAGGCTGCAATACCGAAAGAAACATTTTAGGCACCAAAACAAAAACAAACTTCGGCCAAACAACCGGCAAGAAGAGATGGGGTTTAAAGTTTGTTTTTGTTTGGTGTACATCTTGCACCCATAGTGTTTTGCAAGATCGCATAGAGCACCTTTAATGGCACCAAGCTTCTGAACAGTTGTGCATTTTTTATATAATGAGCATTTTTATTTGTTTATTATTATTTGTTGGTCTTTGGTATCATCTTGGCAGAGGATGAACCACTTTTTAAGTACTGCAGATCATTTTAAACAAAAGAAAGTCCAGTGGGCCAGAATTCCAACAGCTCTGACATTGCTATTCAAACGATAATGAGTTTCCTGCTGTGTATAGTTGTAAGAAAGACAATTGAAGCATGGTTTATTTTCCTTAAACTTTTTTGTCCTGGCTTCAAACTCTCTGTAATGTGCGTTTGTTTGAAGATTGCGAATCCTGATCCCTGTGGAGACAGCAATTCGGAAAGACTTCTTAACAAGTCAGGAATATTTGGCAGTCAGCAGGACGTTTACATTGAGCTGAACTCACAGTTGCTTCCATTCAAAACATTCCTCTGGTCTGATGCAACACGGGTCAACGTGAATGTGTTTGTGCCCTAGATACAGACGTTTTCCCAGAATTGTGTGTGTTTGTGTGTATGTCCTGGGTTTGTAAGTGTGTATCCTACAGTCAATTTGTCTTAACTTGTCACTGTCTGATGTCATTCCTCTGAGCCAGAGGTTGAGGAGTTTGCGGCACAGCTGTGAGCCGTGATTGACTTCGTTGTGTTCGGCCAATAGAGCACCTGCATCATCAGTCACTGGGGTAAAAATATTAATACACCCAACCTGTTCAAACAAATCTCAGCGCTGACTAAAACACCATCCACCAGCCAACACTTATCATGACCAGGTGCTCAGGAAACAGACCTAGAGTCGTGGTGTATCCAGGGACCGCTGTGAATATTTTGCCCCACCTGCCAATAGTGAACGAATTCGTTGTGAACCTAGAGACACACTGTATATTTTTCCACAGTTGTTTTTTAAGTACCTCAACGTGAGGAAGGTTCCACTTTCCTGTTGCCATATGGCCTTAATATGGAAGCTTGTTTCCTCACCTGAAAAACAAAAACAAAAAAAAGTAATTGCTACTTTTGCTGTCTCACATTTCAGAACTCTTTTTGCCACAATTCCAGGAAAAAATAAATAAATTTAAAAAAATGTAAAAAAAATTTCCTTACAATTCCAGCAATATTGCCCTTTTTGTAAAAATTTACAGTTTTAGTTTTATTTTGTTTCGTATTTGAGTTTATATGGTAATTCCTACTTACCAATTTCTAAGAACTGTGGGAAAAAACTCATAATTGTGAAACGTACACTTAGAAAGGCACAAAATCTGAATTGTGAGATGAATTCACAATTACCTTTTTTAGAACTAAGGGTCC
>JAUCMT010000047.1:16665826-16677609 GCA_032357475.1 Enteromius thamalakanensis | reverse complement strand
GTATGTATATGTATATGTACATACACATATATTATATAAAAAAAAAAAAACATTTATTTTGGATGCGATTAATCACTATTAATCATTTGACCAACATATTCATTCATTCAAAGTACAGTGTAGGGATATTTATTTTCAGTGTCATGTTTTAAAATGTCTCTTGTGATCTTTTCAGGGTGAACTGAACAGTGACCATGATGTAGTGGATTTTATCATGAATCAGCCCAATGTGGTCCCACGAATCAATTCCAGAATACTGAACACCAACAGGAATTATCTGGACCTTTCTGCCACCAGTGAGTTCTTGTCTGATTGGGTTCATGGCAAAATTGTTACTTGCTACTTGCTACTTTCTGGTTCTTTTCTGTTGAATCATAAATGGCTATTTCTTCCGGTAAACGAGCTAGTTTGAGATATACAACACGTACGCTCCCTCATGCTCTCGGGGAATGAATATCTACAGTACCTCATTGTGAATTCTGTGCTAAATGTCTTGTTTGTTCTTGATAGCCCATTTATTTACAAAGACGTACAAATGAGACTGCGGCAATGATATTCATAAACTGCTTTGTTTTTGCAAGGAATTTGAAACTGAATTTTAATAGCTTTTGAATAGCATATTTGCAGTCTTTCAGGAAGCTGAGAAAAAGACCCATTTCAATCTGAACTCAAATAGCACTCCATGTTTAGAAATAGCTGCATGTGAAATGGCTTTGGTTGGATTCGATTATGAATGTGAATGTACCTCTAAAAGAGAACAAAGCGCAACCTTATTTTCAATTTATTCCCAAGTGTTTACCATCACCTGACCTCTTAAAAAAAACAAGTCTTTTCTTTTCCAGACAATCATTTTATTGATGAATATGCACGTTTCCTCTTTCTGGACACCAAAGACAAGAACGCTGCTGTGGCCAACAGCATGAATTACATGACAAAGAAAGGTGAGGGAATTGCTGCTATTGATCTCCATGAGGAATGCTATTCCTCCAACATGCTGCTGGTCTGCTGATTCAAAACTTGGCTGACATGTATATCACACATTCTGACATGAAAGACATTTCACATTGTACAATCAGTTTTGTCTCATTATATAATCTTGACAGGCAACACAAAAAAAATGTGTACATCTGGCATTAGACGCCAAAAACTGTCTGTGTACCACGAAATCTATCTGTCTGCTTTTATTTGTGTTCCTTCATTCCTTGTTTCTTTAATGGTGTTTTCAGGGATGTCAACCATGGATGCTTCTGGTAATTGCATTGAGCTGTTATACTCATTTAACTGACAGCCCGCTTCTCATAGATCTCATCTAAACATACGGTTCCAGAGTGCAAATATTGTTAGAAAACACCTACATTGCCCTCATAAACATAACCCCCTGTGTTGCTTAAAGGAAGATTCTGGGTTATTTAAAACTTAATGTCTGTGTACCCCATCTGCGGCATGCTGTCGATTACCACAGGAAATAACTTTGACTCTCAGTTTGTGAACACAAATGGGAATGCATTTACAGGAATGCATTTATAATGGAAGCCTTGCATGTCAGTGGCACGCACTTTGAATAGATAAATATTTTAAAATGTCTTTTTTACTATCACACGTTTTGAAACATGAAAATAGGGCACTGGTTAGGAGAACAGAATAACATTATGAAAAATATCTGATATTAGAATTAGAAAAGCAGTCCAAAAAGGCACAATTCGGAGAAATTTGCACTTAATATTGATGCTGCAACAGAAATACAAGCCTCGCATTTTTAAATGCTTTGGTCTGCTCTACTTCCATTATAAACCAAGTGCATTCCTCTAAATGAGTTTTTGTTGTTTCAAATATATTGAAGCACAACTGTAAATTATTTTCAGCGGTAGCTGACAGTATGTCACTGATGAAATTGATACCTAAAGTTGTAAATGTCCCACAATATTCCTTTTTTTAAGTGTGTCTGCAAGTTTTAAGATTAGTGTATTATGATTGTTGTTGTTGTTGTTTTCCGTTAAGCAAGTGAAGAAGTTTTCTGAAGCTTGCTATTGATTTAAGCACAGCTGTGCATTTGTCATCTGTCAGAACTGTCAGTGTGTGATGGATGAAAGAGAATCTCTTTCTATCCTGTGGTCCCCTGCAATATCGTTCTTTTCCAGACGTTTACAGGTTTATATCTAGGTTGAAATTGCCTGTCTTTGTGTGCCGCTTGGGCACTTCAGATACATCTCGCCTTTTTGACTGTTAAAGCTTAAGACAAGCCAGAATGCTCTGAGTTTCTCACATCATTTTCACTCACCTTTTTAGATTGCATGAGGAAACAGCATGTCTCGGCTGTGTAATTTTCTTCAGTCCTTGTGTCTGTCCTTCTCTGACTTGCAGATGATGGCATCATCCGTCCAGTGACTTTCTGGGTAGTGGGAGACTTTGACCAGCCTTCAGGACGACAGCTGCTGTATGATGCTATACGTCACATTGTAGGAAAATGTCACTGAGCCAGCTCTATCAAAGTTAGCTGTAAAATATTATTTTGTTCTATTATATGCATTCGTGTTTTGGGATTTTTTCTTTGCTTTGGCATTTGGCGAAATTATTTTTGAAGTCATCAACTTTATTATTAAAGTTATTATTATGTTTTTTTATACTCAACAACTGACATTGTTTGCATAATATTTACAGTGTTATTTTAGCGTTTAATATTTACAGTGTTATTTTAGCTTTATATGTATAATATTATATAATTTTGTTATGTATAATATTATATTATTATGTTTTTTTATACTCAACAACTGACATTGTTTGCATAATATTTACAGTGTTATTTTAGCCTATAATATTTACAGTGTTATTTTAGGGTTATATACATATAACGCTAAAATAACACTGTAAATATTATGCAAACAATGTCAGTTGTTGAGTATAAAAAACATAATAAAAATAATATTAATATTATTAATAATACATAATATTATATTATTTTGTTATATGTATAATTTTATATTATTATGTTTTTATATTACTTGTGAAGTGAAAAAACAAACAAACAAACAAACGCCCTAAACATATCTAATCATAATTTGATGTATTTTTTTTTTTACTTTAGAAAACCAGTAATAATGTACGATTAGGAGTGATCAATAATCCCAGCGAGAACCCGTCTAATGAGAAAAGCCTAATTGCTCGAGCCATATGGGCAGCCATGCAGACCCAAACCGCTAACAACGCCAAAAACTTCATCACCAAAATGGCTAAAGAAGAGACGGCACTGGCTCTTTACGGAGGAAGTGACATTGCAGAGTTTGCTGTCGGGGTAAAATAAGCTCTCCTGTAATTCATTTACAGCTGTGATGGATTATTTGCTCTGGGTTATTTCACTATTGCTGCAGCGAATGTCACTTTTAAACTGCAGAATTTAATATAGAACCCATCTAACCAGATTCTTCTGCATTTTTCTGCACTACAGGGCATGGATGTTCCTCTGTTTAAGAGTGCATATGAGTCCACTAATGTGAACTTTCTGTTGGCTCACTCTGCCTACTGTCGGGATGTCCTCAAACTTCAGAAGGGCCAGAGAGCTGTTATCAGTAATGGACGAGTAAGTTAGACATTTTGTATATCAAAAATTTGGATACTGTGAAGGCTCTTCTTATTCTGCTTTTTGTCTTCTTCTCTGCAGATTATTGGTCCGCTCGAAGAAGGGGAGGTCTTTAACCAGGATGATTTCCTGCTTCTGGAAAGCATTATCCTAAAGACATCAGGGGAGCGTATTAAGGCTAAAATTCAACAGCTGGGCATGGTAGAGGACAGGTATGATAGACCAATACTGTGCAACAGGTTACAGACACTTTCGTTGGTTGTGTGTAATGTTCAAGTGTATATAAAATAAGCTGTTTGCTTGTATAATCAATAGCATAGCCCAAAACCACTTTCAGTACAGACGCCCTTCAGTCAGAGCTGTAGAAGGATTACAATGCATTAAACATAACCATCACATGTACTCTCTGCAGTAATTACTTCATCTTAATGAAGTGTGTCGGTCTGCCTTGAAGACAGAGATGTAATAAACGTGCCGTTTTATGTGTATATACTGGAAGAGCAGACTGAGACAGTGACACGTGTTCATTATTCTCTCAGTAAACTTTTAAAGGGCTGATTATTAAAGTGTTGGGTGTAAAAGAGGCAGTCATTGCCTTGATCAACACTTCGATCTGACACTATTGAGCTAATTCTTTCCTTTTGCTAGGCTTTTTGTTAGCATGTGTATTTGGTTAGCTATGGTGCTTATATGGGTGACACAGGTTTGTTTTCTTATTCTTGCTTTGTTATATATGTCAATAAAAGTGACAAAATACAACACAAAAAAAGAGAGAAAAAGACACAAATATAGGGGTTAATTTTTCATGTGCCTACTACGTTTGTGCTTCCAAAAGAGGACATAGCTAGAAATCAGTGGTCAAGTTGTATTCACAAAACTGTTCCGGAACAGTTCAACAGATATTAGATATTAGATAAATATTAGAGTGTGTTCAGTGCATTTACGGAGAACTGATCCCTAAAACCTGCAGAGTAGCCCATGCTAGCTGTGCACAGAGAGCAATTCCTCTGCAAGGGTAGTCTGGTGCGTCTAACTAACAATCTTATTAAAATAACCTGCTACTTACTGTTCAAATGCAAGTTTTGAGCAGTGAAGGGTAATATTCTTGCCTGGGTTTATTTGTTTTGTGTGTATTGTGATTTAGAGCTAGTGATCTGGTGATGAAGGTGGATGCCCTACTGTCCTCCCAACCCAAAGGTGAAGCGAGGATCGAGCACACCTTTGCAGAAGACAGATACAGGTACGTCACATCATCGCATACCAGAACATCTTTAAATCCTCCGAATTCAGTTGTAAACTCTCTCTCTTCCTTTCTTTGTGCAGCGCTGTAAAGATTAGACCAAAGGAAGAGGAAGTGTACTTTGATGTTGTAGCTGTTTTGGATCCAGTGACCAGAGATGCTCAGAAACTGGCACCCCTCCTTTTGGTGAGAATTTCTGCATACCTTCACCTAACATGACTTATACAAGTAGGACGTGTTTAGCCAGATGGTTACAGAATCCACCAGCAGGGGCTAGACTAGATCATGCTAACCAGCCAAACCTTGACCTCTTGGTTATGTTGGAGCCATATGATTATTTATTAAGAAGGTTGACCAATGGATGTTGATCCAGAATGATGTCATGCTTGTCCTACATGTTGTGTATATACCTGCATTAGTCATTACAGGACATCTGGTCCCTCTCTGTGACTTTTCACAGGTACAGTCAGTCAGCAGTCAGTCTGCATTTGTTGGCTCTATCTCTGAGACCAGCTGTCGGTGAGGAGCAGGTTTGTTTGGTTGTTTCATACCTTGACTTGTGTCACTTCCCGTTTCTCCCTGTGCCCACTCAGGTGTTGAAGCAGCTGGTCAACGTCAACCTGCGAGTGTTCATGAACTGCCAGTCCAAGCTCTCTGACCTCCCACTGAAAAGGTTAGAGGAGAGACAGAGTTTCTTTGAGAACACACACTCGTAGAGTCACCTTCACATTTCAGGCTGCAATAACACGGGGGCTGACAAGACATCATTTTCTCTGACGCTACATTATTTAGGCTAGCTGTGGTTTAAAATATCTAGGTATTTTGTACAATAATTTTATGTTTCTGTTAAAACTAAGCCTTTTTTTTCCTCCTCAGTTTTTATCGATATGTTTTGGAGCCAGAGGTTTCTTTTATGGCGGATAGCAGCTTTGCTCCTGGTCCTTTGGCTAAATTCTTGGATATGCCACATTCGCCTTTGTTTACCCTCAACCTTAACACCCCAGAGAGCTGGATGGTTGAGTCCGTCCACACACGCTATGATCTGGATAACATTTACCTTGAAGAGGTACTGTATCAATTCTCGTCACTCTTATTGACTCGTGAAGTCTAGGTCAAATAAGGTGAAGAGTTAGATGTTTTGTGGCAGTTTATTGATATAACAAAAAATTTGCTATTGATATACATTCACATATATTCTGTATATATATATATATATATATAAACCTTATTTTATTTGTGATAAACAGTTTGAGCAACAACAAGGTTAGGTTATGAAAAAAAAAAAAGAATATCTACACTAACATTTAAAAAATATGGGTCAGTGGTTGTTTTTTTTATTTATTATTTATATAATGTATACTTTATTAAAAAATGATGAATGTGTATAATAATACAGATAATACAAAATAACAGTAATTTATTATTTCACACAATTTAATTTATTTTTTATAGATGCTGATCTTTTATAAGTTCTATTCATCAAAGAATTCTGAAAAAACATAATAAAAAATAATAATAAATGTTTCTTAGCACCAAATTAGCAAGTTAAGGTATGGCGCTGTGACACTAAAGATAAATTACAGTTATATAAATATATAAAATATGTTCAAATAGAAAACTGTTATTTTAAATTGCAATAGTATTTGATTGCATTACTGTTTCTGATGTATTTTACTGCATGTACATCAGGCTATAAATAAACTGTGTTTGAACTAGCACAGTGATTGCACAACAGAAACCCAATATTTTCCCAACAAATCCTTTTATTTGTTATGTTACACATTATATTAAAGGAACACTCCACTTTTTTTGATAATAGGCTCATTTTCTCCCAGAGTTAAAAAGTTGTTTTACCATTTTTGAGTCCATTCAGATGATCTTTGGGGATAGCATTTTTAGCAATGCTTAGCTTAGATCATTGAATCTGATTAGACCATTAGCATCTCATTTAAAAATGACCAAATTGTAGACCAAATTTTTTTCCTATTTAAATCTTGACTCTTCTGTAGTTACATGGTGTACTAAACACAACGAAAAATGCAAAGCTGCGGTTTTCTAGACTGATATAACTAGGCACTATACTCTCATTCCAGCATAATAATCATGGAACTTTGCTGCCGTACCATGGCCACAGCAGGCACAGTGATATCACGCAGGGCCTGTGGAAAATAGTCCCCAGCATGCAAGCAAGAGAGTCTGGCTGCGTCACTGCTGATGATTGTTACGACAGAATGAAAGTGTAGGTCCTAGTCAAATTAGTCCATTTTCTGTTAGCCTTGGTAGACCATGTAACTACAGAAGAGTCAAGTTTTAAATAGGAAAAATATCTCAAACTCTGTATTAATTTTTAAACGAGATGCTTCTGGTCCAATCAGATTCAACGGCCTATATAAGATATGCCACAAATGCTATCGCCAGACCTGGAGATTGGCTAAATGGATTCAAAACGGTTAAAATAAGCCTATTTTCAAAAAGGTGGAGTGTTCCTTTAAGCAGTATGCAGATATTAATTATCGTGATCATTAGTATTCAAGTCATACCCTCTTATTTGCAGGTTGACAGTGTCGTGGCTGCTGAGTACGAGCTGGAATATTTATTACTGGAGGGTCATTGTTTTGACGTAACAACAGGTCAGCCGCCCCGTGGGCTGCAGTTCACTCTGGGCACCGCCTCCGACCCTGTCATAGTCGACACCATCGTCATGGCCAACCTGGTGAGTGAACGTCACAGATTCATCTGGGAAATAATTGCTGATTGAATTCAAGGTCATCGTCGCTTACTGAGATCCATCTTCAACAGGGCTATTTCCAACTAAAAGCAAACCCAGGAGCTTGGATTCTCAGAATGCGGAAAGGCAGGTCAGATGAGATCTACAAAATCTACAGGTACCGTATTATAACGTGGCAGACGCCTGTCTCCTTTAATGTCCTTATGTCTCTTCACTTGATTGGCCGCTTCACTATTTTATTTCCCCTATCGCAGTCACGATGGCACAGACTCTCCAGCCGAAGCTGATGATTTAATCGTCGTCCTCAACAACTTCAAGAGCAAGATCATTAAAGTAAAAGTAAGTAATGGGTATCTGAATCAGGTGTCAGGGTGAGGTCACATGCAAGGTCTTTGTCTCTGTAGTTTGAGGGTATTAACGGAGATAAATGGCTGTAGTCAAGGGCGTGTGAGATATTCCTTCCATTTTTGCTCGACTAGAGAGAGTAAGAGTGTCTTTACTTTTCTGGTATATACTCTTAATATCTGACAAGCTGTCACATGTCAGCCGTTGTGTGGGTGTGTGTCCAATGCGAGGTCTGCTGCTTCCTGTGGGGCTGTGGGTGGATTAAGAATGTGGACTGGGATGAGTGTGTGTTTATATATATATCTGTATTTTTGACATGTTGTGGCTTTAAGTATGCAGCATGGGCCAGAGGGAACGTGTTTGTTTATGCAGGAGTGCTCGTCTCAGGGTTTGGATTATTGTTTCCTCATCAAAAGATGGCAGTTATGTTCACTTCACGTCAAAATTAATTTCACCTGCCAGTTGCTGCTACATTGAGAAATAAATGTAATATTCTTAACATTTCTTACTGGTTATGAAGTGACATTTTTTATTTGATTTGAATTTGTTTTTACATGTAACAAAGAATGTTACTAGTCAATAATTTGTTGAGTTCTAGATACAGAATACAGAAAAGCTTCCTAGTTTAAGATGTGTACTTCTATTAAATTTTTGGGGGTTGATAACTTTGATCAAAAAACAGTAACATTGTAAAATAATATTACAATTTAAAACTCTTTTCCATTTATTCATTTGGAAAAAAAAAGAAATGTTATGGCAAAGCTGAATTTTCAGCATTATTATTTCAATCTTCAGTGTTTTATGATCTTTCAGAAATTATTCTTAAATGCTAATTTGGTTCTTAAAAATATGTATTATTGTTATTAATTTTGAAACCAGTTCTGCTACTTAGGATTTTTGTGGAAAGCATGACAGAGTTTTTTCAGGATTCTTTTGATCAATTAGGATGCATACTCGCTGAATGCAATTAATAATAAAAAATAGAGTAGGTCATCTGCATATCTTTGAGTTACTTTTGTTAGCAAGGGAGCCGATTCTATGTACTGTAATGTTGTTTTGGTCTTTTCATTGTATTTAAACCATGCTTTATTTTGCAAGTATTCCAAACTAATAACTGCAGTTTATTTAATAATTAATTTTTTACTCTGTCCATCAGATGTTTCTAAGATTTCTGTGATCAAGGCCTGTTGCATGTGCTCAACATTAGTGCTGAAGGATTTCATGCATATATTCTGTTGCCCTATATCATGTTTGCAGGTGCAGAAAAAGCCTGACATGATAAAAGAGGAGCTTCTTAGTGATGATACCCATGAGAACGATTCTGGATTCTGGACTTCTATAACCAGGTACAAAATGTTGCCTGTTGGGAGTTCTACTGTAGCTCTCACTTACAGCATTTGTCTGTTAATGGTTCTTTTTTTGTCTCTTTCAGAGGATTTACTGGTGGTTCAAAGCCAGAAGAACCCAAACAGGAGAAAGATGATGTCATTAACATTTTTTCTTTAGCCTCTGGTCACCTGTATGAGAGGTTTCTCAGGTAAACAGCAGCTTTTAGTTAGATTTGAATTAACATTACTGTAAACGTGAAGAAATTATTTGGTTAAACCCATACAAGTGACATGAATACACTGATATTGCATATATAGTGGCATCAGAAAAAAACAATACCATTTTGATTAAACTTATAACGGCTTAACAGATCATTCTTGAAAAAATATTCACGTAGTTGTAAATGTCATATCTTGATTGTTTTAATATTCATACACTGCTGGCCTGTTCAGCACATCAATATATTTCCGTTTATTAAATGTTTAAGTAGTCAGGACTGTCATTGTTTGCACAGACAAAAATATTAGAAGAGAGCCATGTTCTCAAATGAATCATGACATTTGTGCTATGACAAATACGACTTTAATATTGTTCATGTGCAGCAGAAATTGCTACAGTTTTGACATGTCGTACAGACAAGTCCTCTTGTGTATATCCTTATGTGATACTGAAAAATGACACACAACTCTTCTAATTTCATATATTAAGAAAATGCAATAACTTTTACGTGACCTTGAGGCTTGGGTCACATCTTGACTTTTTATGACATTTTCCTCCTCGTATATAGTTCGGTTTAGGCCTGTTTTTAAATGCTGATCTCTGTGAGTTGCTATGTCTTATTAGCGGCAGTCTTATTGGTTGTGTAATGCAGCTCAGTTTAGAAGGTCACTGGCATAACTCTTCTGTGGCCTGTCACTGCAGGCACTCTGTGTTGAGCTTTGGCCTCTCTCTGTCTCTGCAGGATAATGATGCTGTCTGTGCTCAAACAAACCAAGACACCCGTCAAGTTCTGGTTCCTCAAAAACTACCTGTCTCCTACATTTAAGGTACTGGAATCAAAATTGAACGTGATGGCACTGTTACCAGACCCTTTTATGTATATTTTATATCATGTAATGTATATTTTATTTTCACAAATTTGGTTTTGCCATTTTAAAATCTATTAAATAGAAAAACAATATGAAAATATTTTGCAATATTGCTGTTTATACTGTGATTAATAATAAATTAATTACTTGATATATT
Organism: Enteromius thamalakanensis; assembly: GCA_032357475.1. Classification (NCBI taxonomy): domain Eukaryota; kingdom Metazoa; phylum Chordata; class Actinopteri; order Cypriniformes; family Cyprinidae; genus Enteromius; species Enteromius thamalakanensis. The sequence goes on along the minus strand of JAUCMT010000047.1, from coordinate 16,667,148 downwards.
ATTTTTAATAAAAAAATGTAAAGAAAATACATTTAATTATTTATATAAGTTTAAATTCAGTGCCATTACTACCCATCACTAGCCTGGCTTCCGTGACTATTAAGCTAATAGGAGCTTAGTTTTTTTGGGGGGGGGAACGGAAATGCTCTAAAACAGCAGCTTTGCCAGACCGATGCTGCGTCCGAAATCGCATACTGCTTAAGTAGGTACTACTTTTAAAATTGAACGTACTACCCTACCGTTAAAAAGAACGTTCTATATAGTATGAATGTGAGTAGTATGAATGGTATTCGGATGTACTACATCCGCCATATTGATGTTATCACATGTCGCGCGTCGTCACAACAGCGCTACAATTTAAACTTTCAATAAGTCATCCTTTTATTTAGAGTGTGTTAAACAAGTGTAATTTAATCACAATAAACATCGTTTTTTTCCTGAGGTAAGTACACTTGAAATGAGCCGTGTCTCAACTTTCTGCAGAAGTAGTAGGTCATCCGGGTACTTCTCACCTACTGAATTTCGAATGCTATGAATTCGGACATTACTCGCCTCGCATGCTGTTTTTCGCGTACTATATAGTAGGGAAGTAAGCGATTTCAGACGCAGCATGACTTTGCTCGCAAAATTGAATGTAGCATGTCACAGGAAGTATGGGTGGGCCCAGGCTAACCCATCACATAATCCTTCTGAAATCTAATATGCTTATTTGGTGCTTGAAAATATTTCGTAATTTTATAAATTTAGCAGTAAACGGTTGCTTAGTTAAATGTTATTGTGTAAACCATTATACTTTTTTTCATGGTTCTTTGATGAATAAATAAGTCTAAAAGAACAGCATATATTTGAAATAGAAATTTATAGAAATCCTTTGTAACATTATACTGTTAGTTTACTGCATACATGCTAAATAAAGTAATTTCTCATTTACAATTACACTAGTGTTAAATAATTTTGTCTGTCTTTTTGTAGGAGTTTATTCCGTACATGGCAGAGAAGTATGGTTTCCAGTATGAGCTGGTACAGTATAAATGGCCACGCTGGCTTCACCAGCAGACAGAAAAGCAAAGGATCATCTGGGGATATAAGATCCTGTTCCTCGATGTGCTCTTCCCCTTGGCTGTGGACAAGATCCTCTTTGTAGATGCGGATCAGGTACAAAAAACAGAGCAGTGCAGTTGTGTGGCATGAAACCCTGTCTCTACACAGTAAAATCCCCAGTGTTAAATCAACACTGCTCAGGGCACATATGGTCCTGCTCTAAATAGTGTTAAACTGAATTAACACTCCCTTATAATAACACTGAAGCGGTGTTAAAGTTA
>JAUCMT010000047.1:16651958-16664550 GCA_032357475.1 Enteromius thamalakanensis | reverse complement strand
CCCAGTGGAAAACCCCCCAAAAGTGAGCTGTACTGAACCGTACCGTACCGTACTATGCAGTGGAAAAGCGCCATAAACTAATTGTGGAACTAGCCACTTTTTGTTACGTTCGCACCACAGGATTTAGGAACGGCTTTATTTCCAGAATCTCTGAAGTAGAAGCTAATTTAGTTCCTTCTAACAGAGTAGGATCTAAAACAGTTCTATAGGAACTATCAGTGACGCTGTGTACGCTGATTGGCCAAATGCGTAAATTGTGCATTTTACATTCCATCTTCGTTATCATGAAATCCCCCCCCAACACAACAAAGACCTCCATTCACCAGTTTTTGATATTTGTTAATGCCACGCAAAAAGATCTGCTGCCGGTCGAACACAACCTGGAGAACAGCCCAAGGGAGAAATTGGTTCTCTGGGAACTACCCTGCTGTCCAGTTCCTAGAAATACGCAATGCGAAAGCTCCTATTGATGGTGTGTTTTCCTCTCTCAGGATCTGCCCAACAACATGATCCACCAGGTGCCAATAAAGTCACTTCCTCAGGAGTGGCTTTGGTGTGAGACCTGGTGTGATGATACATCTAAAAAGAAAGCCAAGACTATAGATCTGGTAAGTTAGTTGCTCTTTGCACACAATAGTTGTGTATTTGAGTCTGGATTAACACTTTGTATTTGTTTGTTTAGTGCAATAATCCACAGACAAAAGAGCCTAAGCTACAGGCTGCTGTGCGTATAGTAGCTGAGTGGAGCGACTATGACCAGGAGATAAAGAGAATCTACAACAATTTCCTGGAGGAGAAAGAGAGAGGCACCACGGGCAGCTATCAGCAAACAGACAGAAAACACACAGGTGAGACCAATCTGTGCTTTTTCTTTTTGAGCCAGTGATTGTCACTGTGATGTTTTAACCTTTCACAGTTATGGTTCAAAATTCTGATTTGGCATCAGAGAAATAAACGTCATTTTAAAATGTATTAAAACAGGAAGCAGGTATTTGAAATTTGAATTTGAATTTCACAATATTACCCATTTTGCATTTTTTTTTTAAATTAATACATTGGCATAATGCTTTTTTATATAAAATTAATCACAGTCACTGATCCTTAAATATTTTAATGGAAATATATATTTTTATATATATATTTGATAAATTTGATGAACATAATTGATAGTTTTTCTAATCTATTTAGTTTATCTATCTTATCCACAGTTTAGCCTAATTGTGCTGAGTAGCTTTTTATAATTACTTCCTTAATTTGAGTGTCTGCTCTTTCTCTCGTCAGGTGGTGACACACACTCAGAGCTTTGAGCTGAGGCTTTACGACTGAAGAACAGGGGACTCTGTTCAAAGAGTCATCTTTTCTTCACCCTTTATAAACCAAGCCTATCCTCCAGGAATGGGTTGACATTCGTGCTGAACTTGACTTGAACAGAATTAATGCAAACTTCCCTCTTTTGTATCTGAATGCTTGTGGACGTGTTGGGGTTCTGAGTAAACCACACAAGCAGAGGACATCTCCTCTATCCAGGCACTTTTGATATTTAACCCCCTACAACACTCTGGGCCTTGCCTGTGCCATAAACAATACCAGTTCTACTAGAGCAAAAAAAAAAAAACTGGTTGAGGTAGTACCATAGGGAATAACATAATTGAACCAGAAACTGCATGTGCGCAATTTTAATATTAAAGCAGATTTGATAAATGTCCCTCTTAGCTGAAACTCACTCCCATGAAAATGATTATTAAATCATGAAACACGGGATGCAGACTGTTCATTTAAAAGCCACCCATGGTGTTGAAATGCCACGGCAACAGAGTGATGTCATAATAGTTTAGACTTTAAAGCACAGATCATTTCCTGTGTCACATCATAGTTTAAAAATTCAGATTCAGCTTTTGGTAAACAAGCCAGCGCTAGTCTGTTTTTGTTATTCTGAAAGTGGTGTTTCCATACAGCAGCGCAGTTTTACGAACGTGTTAAAATCGCATCACTCTTCAAGGAGACGCATCAAAAGACCTTTTAACTCATGAACAAGCTATTCGGTCGATTTAGTCACAGCTAAAGAATTTTTTTTCCGTTCCGCAGAAAAAATCTCTGTGGGCATTGAAAAGCTCCAGTAGTGTCATCACAGTCTAATGTTGGTTCGCGGTTACTCCGCATTAAAATGATTCATAATGGCAGTCAGTTAATGAAACCCAATCAATGGTCCTTTTAGGCCTACAGCGTTAAAAAGATGTCTTTAGGAGATTACGAGGAGGGGAAAAAAAAGACCAGACTTCTTTCATAGAAGCTGCTAGAAGGTGATTACATTGGTGTTTAAATATACTTTCACTCTGTTGTTTTCTTTTAGTATCAGTGGATTTCAAGAAGTCATTGATATGGTTGCTTTTTCCGAATTGTTTTTTTTTTTTACCGGTTATGTCCGCTTCTGTGGTATTGCTTTTATGGGTTTGAGATTGACCACTAAATTCAAACATTTGATCATAAACAATGGGCTGGGGCTTTTTTTTGCATTTAAGTAAAATAGATATGTGCACACTTTTCATCTCTGGTTATTACCTGGAAATATTACATTGAAATTGCCAATAGATCTCAGAGTCTGTATAATATCAGGTTTTAAAGTGAAGTGAAAAGCGAGGCTTGCACAGTGCCTTGTGCTTTGTTCTGTTTGAGAGGTACATTACAATGTCTTGTGGTTTATCTGCTGTTCTTTTACTGAATACACTTAATAGGGGGGAAAATGAATGATTTAGTAAAAGATTTGTTTTGGAATTACTGTATGATTAATTATGGGATGAAAATATTTTGTAATAAAAGATGTACCAAATGGAAGTGTTTATTTATTTTTTACAATCTGCAGCTAATTGTTACATTATTATTACTATTAATTAAACTGTTTTAATTCCACAAAATTTTAGAAAGAAAACAAAACCACTTATTGCAATGCATTATTCTGCCAAATGATGGCAGCACAATACAGAAATAAAAACATGATCATAATGTAGAGAGAGAGAGAGTGATGATTATTACATTTATTTTAGATGCTCTGGCACTTAAACATTCCCTAGTTTATCATAAAACTTTTAAGCACAAGTCAAACCAAACATTTCTTCAGCCTTTGCTTGGACAGATGTGAATAAAAGGAATATATGAGAAATGTTCTTTGTCTTTCAAGCACTAACTGTGCCTTCGCAAGACATTATTGCAGATTTAGTGCTGTATATATAGTCATATGTCCTTGTAAGTTGTGCAGAATGCATTTTATTATGCGTATATAAAGTTTGCTTATATTTGAAACTAGATCTTGTTACTGCAGCTCTCAAATTTCTTGTTACTTGGATATTATGGCTCACATCTGCATTAAGAGGATCTGTCCTTCATCACTAATCTATTTTTTTCTTCCAAGTTCTTTTCAGTTTTGTCACTAATTATTATATTAGGCTCCCAGATGATCTTGAATTAGCAACCAAATTAGGGCTCATTTTGCTCCATTGAAGTCAATTAAACACCTCAAACTCTTGTTATTACACAACAGAAGTGTCCTTGACTCTGATCAATGGTTTAATGAATTGTGAAGAATGCAAATGGTTACATTTTAGGATTTGACACAAACAATAAAGTACAACAAAATAAAGTAGTGCTATTATTTGGATTCAGTACCATGGTGAAATGGATATTTAAGGAGTATAAATTAACATTCGTATCATCAGTACCAGTTTTTTACTATTGTTTAAAAGTTTGGGAGCAGTACAGTTATTTATTTATTTATTTATTTATTAGTACTTTTATTCAGGAAGGACATGTCTATTCATCAAAAAATGCATGTTTCACAAAAATATTAATCAGTGTTTCGTTAGCACATCAGCAGATTAGTTTGATGGACTGTGTGACAGAAAAAATCAGCTTTTTCATGATCACAGAAATAAATGCCTTTTTTATTTACTTTTTAAATAAAAAACATTTTAAATGATAACAAAATTTTACAGTATTTTACATTATTTTGAGCATAACAAACGTGTTTTAAAAACATTTTTTACAAGCCTTAAACATTTTGTGTACTTCTGTACTTTTTAATAAGATAAAACAGCGGATCCTTTATAAAAATCACTGTTTTTCATTTGTAAGAAAAAGTTAGTTCCAGTGTTGAAATCTTCTGGTGCATAAAGCGTTAATGCTTCTATTTACAGAGAAAGAAAAAAACAAAAAGTTTGTCAATATCAATTGAGAGCAGAGCAGTGGAGCCAGGAAGAGGATCATTTACATGTAGATGATAGTTTTAGCCTGGATCCATTCTTTATCCCTTTCTCTCTGTCGGTTCATAGTTACCATGACGACGCGCATGCCATTTATTTCTGTACATTAGGCGCAGACTGCTCGTCCTCTGCTGCTTTGGCCGTTTTTTTCCAGACCTCTTTTTAGGAGGATGAATTTGCATGTAGATGAGTTTGTGCTGTCTGTCTTTACCCCACTGTCCCCGTCTCTCTCCCTCTCTCTTACCATGGTTTTATCTTTCCTTTCTTTCCTCCCGCCTTTTGTGACCTTTAATCTGCCGGTTTATTCTCCATCTCATCTGTCTCTCACTGCTGTCTCGTTCCTCTCTGCTCGCTGGTCATGGTGATCTCGGTCCGCTGAGGCCTCACGAGGGAGAGAAGTGATGTAGCGGCGTCATATTGGACGGGAGAGACCAAGACGGACAGAAAATGGGCAGCCCTCCTGTTGCCGTGGGAGACTCCGTGGCTCCGGAGCTGGAACAGAGGGAGGGAGGGAGGGAGAAAGTGTCCGTGTCTCCGTGTCTCTATCCAGATGGCACTGGTCAGCCGTCCCTTACTCAGCGGGCACATTAAAACGGATCACTGATAGTAATGACCAACACCCACATCTGTTAAGCCACGTCCCTTGTCTGGGTATATACGGGCATCCCGATGCCTTCTGCCCTCGCTTTGATCTCGCTAACGTCTGTCGATCTGGGCCAGGAGGCTGTCTGTGTGCCGCCTGTACCCATGTCATCCCCGGCCCAGCAGGAGAAGAGTTTTAGTCGCATCTTGCCAGCTGGGACTTGGCTTTAGCTCGTTTGCCGCTGTGAATTTGCCGAGTTTATTGAGAATCAAGAGGTCTGAGCTCAGCACAGCCGTTCACGGAGTGTCTGATTCATGGGGCAAAACACAAATGGCAAGATATTTGTCAAAATTGCAAAAAGCAATACGATTGGCTGGGTTTATGCTGTTTCTATGTACAGACTGTAGGCATAAGGTTAGAAAGTCAAAACTGTGGATTTGTTCTGTGTTGGTATTGTTAACAAAAACTATTAAAATAGTTTTCGTCAATTTAAAAAGTTTATAAAAATATTTTTAAAAACAGTAATAGCACATAATGGTTTGAAAATGAATTCATCACATGACATCTAGGCTACTCTTTGAGATAGGCCTACTTTATATGCTAAATCTTTATGTAGCAAATATTTTTTTTCTTTATTTAATTATTATTAATACATTAATAACCTTTCAAAAGTGTTTTAATTTTACTTTAAACGTAAAAGGAAAAAAAATCAGGTTTCCTTTTTTATCATATATTTAGATTTTATCTCATTTTAATTAATAAAAACAATTTTAAAATGTATTCCCCGAGAAGGCAGTGAGCAGTCATTCTGCAAGGGCTATATATTGTTGATGACTGCATGCTGTTGTAAATCTTGAAGAGCAAAAGTCATCTACTTTTTTTCTAGCATTGATTGCCTTTTAAGTGAATGTTCAGCAGCCCTGCTGTTTAGTCCCTTGACCATACAGGTGCCTTGACCTCTGTTTCTAGCCTTCATCTTAAAGCCAGCTGGGTCAGCTGGTGATGGTACAACCTCTGTGCTCTCCTCCATAACCTTTATATCATTCTGACTCCACAGTCTGGTTTTGTCTGTCCCATTGTCTTCACTATTCTATAGACTTTTGCTTGTGGTCAAAGGTCTCAGCAGAATGAAAGACTCATGCAGAACTCGTTTTATTTTCTTCATTCACTCTTTTTGTTGACTGTTATATCAAATCCTGTTAATGACATTTTTATGTAATGGATGTGTGTGAAGGTTTATTTAGCGTGGTCATAGCTCACGCTGCAGTAATGTAGCAATCCATTGGGTGGCGCTGTTACTCTATGAGCCACTGAAACCAACCCGTTCAGTAGCATGTAAACATGACGAACACTCATGGGTTTTAATAGTTAATTGTTCTTGTTTTTCAAAGTGACTCTCAGATAAAAAGATGATGGCAGAGGGAACAAAGCTGATGTTTTTTAGGGCACTTATCTTCTGAGAACATCCAGTCAATGGTTTTTAGGAGTACAACTACAATATTCCAATCTTATACTGCCATACTGTATGTTGACATCCTAGTCAGAGTGAAAGATGTCTGCATGGTTTCCTGTTAGTTTGTGAATTACTTATTCACACGTGCATCAAAAAACCCTGACGCATCAAACCTTTTAGATTCTAAGCTGTTTCATTTTCATTTTTACACTGCCTGAACAAACAGGGTTACCACAATGATCAGACAAAAACAAATACGTTGGTGTTCATTGTAGCAGTCTAAATTAGCCTTTGGCTACTGTTAACCACAGCACAGATTCTGCTCTGTTTTTAGATCATTAGCCTGAGGTCAGCGAAAGCTATCTGTTAGATTTCCCAGTTATAGTAAAATATTAGCTATTGTGCTGCTTTCATCTGAATGTCAATCAATTTGAAAAGATAGCCTAGTGTAGGCTTTACCAGCTAGGGCTAACAGGGTCACGCTAACCAGCCAAAATGGTTGTTTTTTCTAGTTCACACATTTAGTTAGTGATGCGTATGTCAGCCACTGAATATATGTGCTCACAGTTGATTACACAGGCCGTATAGTCTGAGTTTTCACTTGATTAGCCAAGACTAATAGGTTTTGGTGCCAGAGTTCCCATTATGATCATCATGAAGCATTTGCTGTCGGAAGTTAGAGCACAGCATGTTGACCGATGGCTTCAGGATCTCACTGCTGATTAACCAGGTCTGTGAACCCTTCGAGAAATCTAGATCCTCCTCACTGATAAACCAAAACCAGGCCTGTTGTTAAAAAGATGGCTGTGCATTTGCACATCATATTTGAAAATTACCGTATTCACATTTCTCCTGCAATGTAAGTTTTTTTTTAACTTTATTATTTATTTATTTGTTACAATTTATTTTGAAAGTCCACTTTAGGCATTCTGCCAACTATGCCAACTACAAATCTCTACAAATACTGTAAGGTTAGGGTTAGAATAAGTTGGCATACTTGCAAAGTTTCTGATGATAGAAGATATTAAGCAGACAGTCTGCTAACCATACTCTATTTTCTGCTAGTTGGCACAGGTATGTCTAAAGTGGACTTACAAAATAAAGTGTTGCTCATTTATTTAATCATTAATTTTCAGAAACTACACAATGTTTCAACAAGATACACACACTCAGTTCCGCAGACGAAGGTAAGGTTCTTTTTGTCCTTGCTTAAATCAACCTTATATGACCCTCAGTTATTAGAAACACAGTGACATAAAAAGCATTTTACCACTTACAACACATGCAATGTTTAAATGTCTTTGCATTTGATAACAAAATGCCAAACCAAATGGCATTTATTTTTAAAAAAGATAGCGCAAGTACAATTTCCAAGGAAAACATTTCACAAAATAAAATTTGCTAGTTTAGGCCTCAGAAAGTTGACTTTGAGAAAAAAAGCCTTGCATCATGTTTGCAGCTTGATTCAATTATTTATTAATATAACACAAACAAACTTACTTTTGAAGGATGCCTTAAAGTGTTAGTTTACCCAAAATGAAAATTATGCCTGCAGTTACCTTCTGTTTTGTCTAAGTGCTTTGATCAGTGTTCATATGCAAATAAAAGCCTAAATTAAATCTGTTCATCATATAACAGATGATAAGTTTCTTCAAAAGACTTGAATCAAACCGCTCAATTCATATGGATTTCTTTTATGATCTTAATGAACTTTAAGAAACATCAAATATTTGGTTGACAGACAGAAATCTCTCAGTTTTTTTGCAAAAAAAGTCATTCAGTGCACTATATCATCTGTTTTAGCTCTGATCAGGTTTATTAAATATGTTCAGCATGCATGAAAGGAGAATTTCAGTGGTACCGGCAGTTGATGCTACGCAGAATGATGGAATACAAATTCTACACAAAAACAAAACCTCGATTAAATATTGATTGTTTCATTGTGATGTCCACAGAGAACAAGTACATGTCACTTTCAACAAATTAATGTTTTTTGTTTTGTGTGTGTTCACAGTATTCAGAAAAATCAAAGGCATGGCGGGGTTTCTCAGCGTGATTCCAGTCTGCTATAGAGGTACTCCAAAGGACATTGTAAATGCATCAGGCGTTAAAACCTGATTAAAAAAAAGAAAGAAAATCTGATTAACATTGACTGACACACTCTAAGAAGTGACAAGCATCAATTAACAGTGGGTAAGGAGGCTGTGGTGTGGGATGTGTTTTGCAACCTCGTGTCCAGCAGGTGATTGGCAACATTGCATCTGACTGACCTTCAGCAGGTGTTGAAAGAATAAAGAGGTTTGCGCTAACACGTCTACCACACACACAGCCCCCTCTATCCTCCGGTGTCCTGCCTGAAGCACAGTCAATACTGATAACTCAGCCCTGAGCTTGTGTTTGCACGCTTTCCCTGCCCTTGATCCCCTGTGTCCTCCCTGGTGTGTGTAGCTGTCCTGTTCTCTCTCCAGAACGGAGGAACCAGGGGCCTCAGCCTAATGACTCCATCTAGCCTTGTCGGCACAACAGCGTTTTAAGTACTCAAATGAAATATGGATTTTTTATTTTTTCATGTTGGACGGCATCCCAACTCGAGGAGAGTTGAATTGAAACATCTTTTATTTCCCCACCAATGTGCAGAGAGGGTTAAACAACAGGGTTCAGCCTGATCTCACGGCTAATTCGTACAACCTCACTGGTACGTATTCATAGGATTTCTTCTAAATTGTACGTATTTAACGAATTGGCAATTCGAGTTGGAGGTTTAGATTAATTAATCACGTCTGCAATGAAAATCGTATTATCAGTGAACCTCTACTTACTCTTGGAAAGGTGCTTCTGGTCAATGCGATGTTGGGAAATAAAAAGGAACTAAATTAGGATGGGAGAAAAATGTTAAGAGTGTTAAGTGGTAATGTGCTGGATGTTTAGGTTTAGATGTTCAACCCTGATGAAAATTTGATTTCTCTGACATTGGACTCTAATAGCGTAGGAAATTTATTGGAGTACTCATTTGTATAAATTTTATACAGTTTTTTCTCCTAAAACTTCTAAGGTGAGTTGAAAACAGAAAGTAATTGCTTAGGAGTTATTGCTATGTGGATATAGAGCTGTAAAATTACTGTGGATACCACTGACTAGTTGTTAGCACAACATAGCGTTAGTTAGAAGTAATCCAAACAAATAAAGTCTATGAATTACTATTTCACAAGTTCGCGCTTACTCATTAGTAAAAGAATAGAGCAAATTCGGCGTGAATGAGTAAAGCAAATTTGGCGTGCTGTCCGAGGAGCGAGCCGGGAGAATCGGCAGACTCCGAACCCTAGCGGCTTGAACCCTAAGCAGGGTTTAATGGTTAGAGTCCGGCTCAATCTCCGCATGCCCCCCAGAGGAAGATGTGGACTTAGGAGGAGAAGGGGAGGTGGAGGGTGCATGAAAGCGGGATTCAAATGAACGGAAAACTGGTTTATTTATAGTAAGAACGAAGATAGTGATTGGTGATTGCTAATGAGGTGATTGATTAGGTAATGCGGAGCCGGCTGTGATTAATTCGTGCCACGCTTCTCCTGTTATCAAAACATTCACTTTGTGAAGCAAAATGTGCAAATGTGAGTGCATGCTTTTTTTTTTAACTAATAACTGTTGTTGGCTAAAATATGAGTCTTCAATCTTTCACTTACAATTTAATTAAATAATATAAAATAAAATGCAATTCTACATGTATTTTTTTTTTATATTTTAAGATGTACAAATTAACCATGAATGAGCACTAGCAAATTACCTTTCTTGTTATATTAATTTGACCAACTTCTCCATTTTTCTCTTTATAGCTTCTAGGTATTATAATACTGATTTATTATTTTAGGGTAGGGTTAGGTTTAGTGTATGTAAATCTTAATGAATAAACATTCAAATTTATATTTGTGCTGTCAAATGATAATTCATGATTAATTGCAGCCAAAATAACCAGTTTTACTTTACATTGTATGTACTCTGCATATTTACTATGTATAAATAGACACACATACATACAGTATATAGTTTGAAAATATTTCTCACTTTATATAATGCCTACACACACACACACACACATACATAAATGTGTGTGTGTGTACCTACAGTATACAGTATAAACTGATCATGTGTTTCACTTATGGATCATTTAATTGCATTGCAGGGAAATGTTTTATCATTGCCAGCCAAATAAATAAGTGAGTTCTTGGGATGTTTCTTTTATGAGCTGTGGTTGATATTTTGTGGTGGAATTCAAATCATTATCTGGGTTAGTTTAAGTGGGTCTTTTTGTGTGTGTATCATGCATAGTTTAGAATGTAGACAGACTTCTCTTGAAAAGTTGGTATTTTAAACTTCTGTGGAATTGAAGTTTTTTAGTTGTACAGCCACTACACTATCTTGTTTTCTGATACCTCTACAACTGTGATATCATTAGTGTTCTCTAAACTCATTTTAGAATCATGTATGTGTCTCTAAAACACCAGAAAGTGCTTGCTTCTGCTATAGGGATGGAGGTTAACAGGTGTGTGGAGGGAAAAAGGTAAATTTGGCAAGACATAAAAGAGTAAAATGGAATCAGATGCGATGACAGACAGAGGAGGAAGTGTAAGGGAGCATGAAACAAGCATTTCTTACCCACCCTTAGATGCTAAATGAAAGCACACAACTCATAAAAAGATGGAAAATCAGTGCTAATAGCCTATTTCACAGGTTTTTCTCTGCCTGGATTTGTATCCGTCTGTTAAAGTCACTTGAGACATGAGACTGTGTGTGCCACAGTCCTATTTAAAATATCCATTTTAAAACTAGTCAGATTGACTTTGATTGGTGTGTGGAGGATTAGAGAGTACAGTTGCACAACTATTGATATTGCCTCCCAGTCATTATGTCGAATAAAGCATTATGTAAATATGTCTGGAACATCAGGAACTAAAACAGCTCAGTATCATTCGCCAGGTTGAATTCAGGTAAAAATCTAACACTGTTTACCCTGATCTTTTTCACAGAGGACATCCATGACAGAAGACCTCGGCCCGTCCCTCAGATCAACCAGACATCAGTGTACCGGCTACCAGAGGGGGGCCGCAACCTCCACAAACCCACATCCTGCTTTAATGTCTGTCAAAGCTTTGAGGAAATCTGAAATCATTAGGAGGAGCACAGGAATCAGAAGGTGAAGGTGAAGCTGGAAATTGTGGGAGGCTGTGAAGACAGGACCCTTCCATCTGGTCTTTAAATCCGACGGTGTCCTCCTTCCTCTGAAATCTCTGACTTCATTCCATCCCAGGTTGAGCTGCTAATAACTTCACAAGCTTGATGGATTAAAAGGCATTTTTATAGGATTTAGTCTACAAAACTCCTTTAGTTCAATGCTGGTTCGCTTATGATTTATATAGCAGTGATGACAATAATAATACCAGTGTTTTTGCACAAAGCATAAATCTAAAATACCCGTTAAGAGGACTAACACTTTGTCCTTGCCAGCGCAAAGAATCGTTTTGAAATGGAAATGAGCATATGGATATTTCGTCATGGCTCTTGTCAAGGAGACGCCTTTCGCAATGCCTTTTAAAGAATCATTGGCACTTTAAAGTTGCTTTTATGCATTAGAGAAGGATTTATGACCATATGCGTGCAAGCGCTGGCCAGTGCGACGTGATCAGGCTAATAGAGTTATTGACACCCCTCCGTATGGCTGCACTCTTTCAAGCGACCATCAATCCATCCATCACTCCCCTTTAAAAAGGGATTTAGACAACCCAATGCATTTCATTAAGACTTGAAATTACTTTTGAAAACAGGGAGATAAATAAAGTCCGTCATGAAAGCAAATGCTAAGCAGACACTTTGAAAGCGAGAGGAAACGCTTAAATCATCGTAATGCCGCACCAAAAAAGCAAGAGCAAGAAATTTCCATTAGGTAAAACAAAATGAAAATGTGATTAGAGAAGTGTTCCCTAGCTGTAACAGCTTACTCTTCATCATGTTAAGAGATGTTCACAAGCGCCAACCAATCAATGTTACTGATACTCACATAGACAGAAACTGCACAGGCCTCTCTAGAAATCAGTTGTGTCTTAAAGTAACAAAATAAAAAAGTAATTGTGGATTTTTATATCTAATTGTAAGTTTGTTTCTTGTAGTTGCAGATTTATCCAGCCAAACCAAAATGTGACTCCTGCAATATTTCGCACAGCATCACAGTTTATTTCTACCTGGGGCCTGTTCCATAAACCAAGATTAGAGGATAAGCCAGGCTTATTTCAGTTAGTCTGACTTATTGCCAGTTAA
>JAUCMT010000047.1:16618645-16631291 GCA_032357475.1 Enteromius thamalakanensis | reverse complement strand
TACGATCAAATCAGAAAAGTTCTTAGATAAAATCAAGGATGGTTTCTACGCAAGTCTTTATAAATGAGGCCCCTGGTCTCATAAAAACATTGTACTTTTTGTGCAACACCGTTTTTATGTACTTTGCTGCATGTTTCCCTGCAGTTTCAAAGATAAACATCCACTGAGTGGTGCTAAAAAACAGGTTTAATATGTGAACCATTGCATATTTTTGTTACGTTGACGTAGGTAAGCATTGCTGTGTTACGTTGCTTTGTGGTTCAATAAAAAGATATCTGTGGACCTACCAAATACTCCTAACAAATGCAAAACTAATATCAAAAGGAATTTGTTGATGCAACCGTGCCATTTCAGCTTCCATTCACTTAGATTTGATCTGTTTAGTTGAACTGTAGTTACACAGGATTTGAACCGGAGCTTTCATTGTATCATGTCAGCTATCGAGTAAACCTACTGTCTATGGAAACCCATAGATATGAAGCTACATATGTGTGATGCTAATGTTCAAAAGCATCAGTTTTCAAATTTCCCAGCATATTCACTGTTTTGAAGTCATAACACTAAAAAGTGTGCCCGGGTACGTTTATGTCATGAGACCAGGTAGCATGATTGCCAAAAACAATTCTAAAACAGACTGGGAAACCAGTCCAACTTAGCTTGAGGATGGAAAAACAACCCCCCCTTTCTCTCACCTGCTATTCAAACTACCCAAAGAGCAAAACAATTGATACAAAATGCCTAATAATTAAAGGAATTACATCATTTTGCAGTCTCACAAACAAACTCATCTCAATTATACGATTAAGTTTCATTCCTTCAAATACGCTCTCACATCGGCGACTGCACTTCTGTATAATCACGCTTGATTCTCGGCATGAAAAACCGAGCTGAGGAGCTCTGATTGCTGAAGTCACAGTCTGAGAGTGACTGATGAACAAGGCTGAAATTTCATGTTTCCTCTCCAGAGCCCTTAAGCAGATGTCACATTCTGGCAATTTTCCCTTCAGTATTAATGGAAAGGCTCAGCTGGCCAGAGAGAAATGGTTATGAGTAAGCTGCCGAGAGGAAGAGGAGGGCACCAAGCTTTTGGAAAGTTTGCGATATTCTCAAAGAGCTCTGAAGCTGATTAATGACAAATCTAATCAATTCATCATTATCCTTTTATATGAGGTGTGGGTATCCATTCTATCATTCTGTTATGCGTATCTTTTTCGGACATGAAGACCAAATGGAACTCCATTAACAGAATGTGTGTTTAAAACACCTTCTTTTCAGGAGCCGTGTGCCATACACAATGAATAGGAAGTCTTTTGTCTCTTTTTGATTTAGATCCTCCGGCTTTGCAGCCGAGAATATATTCTATTCATTCTCGCATGTCTTATTTTGCTTGAAGAACTAGCAAGAAAGGCATCTAAGCCGTAAATTATTTTAAAGAATGGGCCCTAATGACCTAACAAACTTTAATATAGCCTATATTGTTGAGTCGCCCCATTAAGTATAGCCAGTATTTTCTACCCATGCATTTATCATGCTGCGGACAACCTGGCTGTTGATTTATACCGTCATTTATTCCACATGAAATGAACAGAGATTACATATTCTATTCAAATTCATATAATGGGCTGACTGAGTGTATGTCTGTATAAGAGAGTGAGTGCTTTTTCATTTTATAAGTTTACCTGGCTCTTTTTACAATTTACATCCAACCGTTTAGCAGGACGTTCGCGCGGTGCAACAAAGTTGGAGGTCTGGGAGTTGAATGGTTTTTTCATCTGCCATTTACAGGTATCACCGGGACAATTAATGTGGGAACTCAGTGTCTTTCTCTTTGAACTCAAACGCACCTCATTGTCATGGGAGTCACTGTATGCATAAGCCGATTACCTGCTGTTAAATGGATTTCTGGTTGGTGATCACCAGCTTTGTACCAATGTGCTTAGCATACATGGTCTCCCTTTTGGAAATAAAACAGGCCATGTGTTTAGTTTGAGTCTATGGTGGTCTGCCAACCATAAAAAGCTTAACTGAAATGAACTTAACCAAAATGAATGTCAACTGTCTAAAAAGGCTGACGATCCCTCACGAGCCCTGTAAAACCTACTCTTCAACTGGATTTAACTGCAAGGTCTTCAAAGGCTTGTTAGATCACTGCACCACCTGACACCAATCCCAGTTCTCCATCCATTACACCTCTTTCTTTTGAAAATGTTTTCAGAGAGGCTTGTTTTGCTAACTCGAGTCACAAATTTACAACCAATAATCTCCCAAATGGCCTTTTGGCCACACATTTCAAATTTTGCAGCTGCAGCAACGCCACACAAGGCTCACTTCATTCCACAATCACAATCAGAGAGAATCTCTGGCAAGCCAGAGCTCTCCAATCACTTCTCTGGTTCAGAGACGGATATAGAGCTTTGATTGAAGAGCTCTGGTAATCAGAATGCTTTGACATTCTTTCCCCTCATCAGGGCTGGAGGTTTGGGTGTCCTGTGTTGGGTCTGCAGGGCTAAAAGCAGACTCCCCCTCACAGTCTCAAATGTGCTCTGCAGGCATCGAGCAGGAGAGGACCCTGTGATTACAGCTTCGCTACCTCTTCAGCTTCATGAATCTGCTGTGACGACTAATGATGACAAACAGGGAGGGACTGTGGGGGCCCAGGTGGCTCTTTCATTTCTTTTTAACCAAAATGATTTTAGTCTCTTTAGCCGTATTTTAGAACAGGTAAGATTTTAGTCACATTACTTTCCATGCATAAAACGCTTAACACTTGTGTGTGCCCAAATACAGTTCACAATTTTTGAGTCAGCAAAGGTCATCATTGATAATAAAATGTTTCTTGAGCACTGAATGAGCATATTAGATTTATCTTATTCATTTTATTGTGATAAGTGTACTTTTTCTTCAAAAATCCCTATCACCAAACCTGTATGTTGTGCAGAATGTAAGAGCTATTTTGTTCAACTTGATGTGTTATAAAAGCTTGCCAAACTTCTACACAACAGCTGCTTAAAAAGATGTTTCTCAACTTTTAATTAGTTATTTAAAACCGTCCATCGTTGACCTAATTGACTGAACATAACACGTATCTAAGGAATCTGTGAGCCTCACATCTCGCAATAATATCAGCAGCCTTCTGGTATAAACAACCTCTCAATTCCACTAATGTGTCATTTGAACAGATGTAGCTGGACGTTGTGCTGTCTGGCCCCTGCTGTCATGGTGATCCCTCGCTCTTGTGTGAGGATGACATTAATCTCTCAGTGCCGTGAATGAGGATCACAAAGGCCTGAAATTAGCGGCACGCCTCTAGTTGCACTCAATGTCACATTTAACAGAAACACACACACATAAACACTTTGCCAGGAGTCATTAATTTTACAGCTGAGCCTGGAAATCCAGCTATGGCCTTTTCATACCCGGCTAATTGCCTCTAATTGTGCTCTTAGCAGGTGTTGTGCTGAAGTGGCGAGTTCTGTCTCTCATCCCAAAGCCAGGCTGGCCCTTCATCCTTACAGACAAACAGAGGTGGTCTCATTGCATTCAATAACAACAGGACAGATTGTAACTTCTTGTTCAGAGTCTTTGTTCTAGTGTCCCTTTAATGTGCAGTTCTCTTGCACTTTGGTAGTGTTGGCTTCTTGCAATGGGATACTAGCAGGTTGTTCACTGCTGCTCATGATCTGCTTATGAACACACAGGACTATGTAGTATCATAACATCAAACATGCTTTGTTCTGTTTCAGATGACTTTGTTTGTGCATCGCACAATTAACATAATGAACGGATGTATAAGAATGCAATACAGCTCATTACTAGTAACACACATACTATACTTAACATTCAATATTACAGTAAAGTTTAAACCTACAATCATCCAAACCTGTTTCACACAATTTGATTCACTCAACAAAGCGTTATGGGCATTGTGCCACAATATGCAATATGTTTTGCAAAGCTTTTGCAAAATATATTGCCAAATGAGTAGTATGATATTAACATTATAGTGGTGTGCCATCCCGGACTGTTCTTGTTTGTAATAATTGCTGTACTTTTATGAATAATGTATTATAGGCATATTTTGAGTGTCCAGTCTAATTTTACTTAACCATGTACTGTGTGAAAAACTGCAGATCTTAGCAGAGCAAATGGAGTACTGCTCAGAGCTAAATTAGTCAGGTCGTACATGAAAGCAGTCCCATGACGCTTGCCCTCTTTGGACATTTAAAAATTTTCTGTATCATTAAAACATTGGAGACGGAGGAAGTTCTATTATTGCTAACTTGACCTTTAAAAGGTAATTGCCTTTTCCTTACCAAAGGATAAAAACCTTGAAATGTTCAAACAAAAAAATAGGACGTTCTTTACAAGCTTCAATAAGCCAAACAATAAAAATGTTTCCTTATAAAATGCTAGCTGTATCACTCAGGAAGAGATCTTCAATTGCTTTTAAGGGGGAAAAAACAGGCCACAGTATGGTACTGATTTAGCTGTTCTCAGTATAAAAGAGGCTGCATTTGAATAAGAACAGTTTTATACAAACCAAACGTACACAGGTCACTTTAGAAACCACGGTCATGTGATATGTATTCCATGTTGTAAGAAAACTGAAAAAAGGGAAGGCTTTAAAAGAGTAAAACACTCTCTGGCTCTTTAGAGACAGAGTCAAAGTTTTATCCTGGAGTTTATGGGGAAACGCTGGCTGCAGAATGAAAGTGTTCCACTGCAGCTGTCATGAAAGATAGACTTTAAAGGGCACTTTTCAGACTATTGTCACATCAAAGCACTGCAGCTCTCTTTGGGGTATTGTGCTACTTTAATGATTTTTTTTTTCTTTTTTCAGTTGGCAGGAAGCTATCATATATAGAAACCACCTGATCTGGAACACAGTGCAGTGAAAGGAACTTGAAAGATGCTTGGAGAAGACCAACAACTTGAAAACAGGAAAACAGAATAACTTTAAAATGACAAATAGCTTAAGGAAAATATGAAAAATTAATTGTCACATTAACGGAAGATGTTATAATTAGGCCTCTTTAACATAAGTGCACAGTTCCTTGAGATGTCTGTAGTTTCCGCACATAATAACCCACAAAATATTGCCCCTAGAAAGTATTTGGCCAATTAAAGTAATAGTACATTTCCAGGTTATCCAAGATATAGTTGAATTTAGAAAAAAAATAGCATCATTTGCTCATCAATGGATCCTCTGCAGTGAATGGGGGTCGTCAGAATGAGAGTCAAATGGCTGATAAAAACATCACAATAACCCACAAGTAATCCACACATCTCCGTGCATCAGTTAACATCTTGTGAAATTAAAAGTTCTTTGTTTGTAACTTGAAAACTGTCACCTCTGGCCAAGATACAACCATCGAATAACTGGAGAAAGCAATATTATGGGTAAAGTCATATTTTAGTCAAAAGCAAGATATGAAGTTCAAAATATTTGAATGGTGGATTTGTTTATAGAAACCATCAAAGGAGCTACAAGCCTTCCATTTCTATTGGGGAGGTCTACAGTCTGCGGAGGTATAGTGCAGTACAGTGTTTTGAACATTGCAGTTAGAAAGAAGAAAATTGACTACCAAAGTCCCGCATGGACAGAAAAGGTCAAGGGCTCCCCTCCTCTCATCTCATCCTCCTGGTGGAGGTGCTGTTCCCATAATTACAGTGTAAGCAGTGCCTTCTAAGTGCGCCTAAAGCAAACATCATCAGGCTGACGGCAGTAATTTTATATCATTACTGAATATGACTGGGTAGGGACATTAGCAATGGAACATTAAACTGCCTCATGCCGCTTCCAAATGGTTTGTAAAACAACGTACGATTCCCTTTTTGTGATTTATGCAACTTTCAGGAGACCGGCACAGAAACCGGGACGAAAAGAATGGGATTCGGTATGTGCTGATGAAGAGGAATTCAAGAATGATGATGATGACAGTGTTGATGAATCATGATGAGTCATTGTAAAAAGTCCTAGACTAGTGCAATGTGGTGATAATAACAACAGCTGTGGTCGTGAAATGATTCAGACATCTGCTCCCCATTCAGTACTTTGTTTACTCTCATAATGAGGTAACAGCTTATTTAGCATGTTTTATTATTACTGAACTAATCAATGCAGGGGACAGCAAAGTGTGTCCCGGGTTACATTTATCCGGTGAGGCTTACTTGGTCAGCGTGAAAAGTTTCCAAACCAGATCAAACCATATAGTCCTTCGTAGAGCAATCAAATTTAGCAGTACAATGCCAGCTCTATCTATCTACAGTATCTATCTATCTATAGTAAACAATTGTTATTTTCATTTTTGGACAACTGTTCCTTTAAGAAAGCATTGCTATTATAGTTTTTTTTTCTGAATGCTTAAACCCTAACTGTGATTCTTATAGCACAATTTCTAAAACTATTAATACTTAGAGCAAAACCACTCACTGAGTTTGCAAAACTAAAAGCACAAGCACTGCTCGGCACTCAGTTTGCAATTTTGTAACACACACTTTGCAAAACTGTAGGTACAATCCACTGCACAGCACTCTTTTTGCAGAACTGTAAACACAACTCACTTCTGTACTCTCAATTCCCAAATGATCAACACACTCCTAGCAAACCTATACATTTATGGCTATTATTTACAATATTTTGCCAACTGTCTGGCACACTGTTACTGTACATGTGAAAACTGTTTTAGATAATACAGTTTTTTTGGATTGCTTAAGCACGATTTTGAAAACAGGGCCCGTGTTTTCAAAACAGTACACACAATTAGCAAAACCACACACCCAATTAGCAAAACACTACAGATCCTTTGCATAATTAAACACTCTTGTAAAAACTATACACTCATGTTTAAAAACCACACTTTTTTACCATAAGAAACACACGTTTCACATTTACCATAACTATGTTTGCACGAGTTACACTCTGCTGTGATAAACCTAAAACACTTTTAGCACTTCAACTTCCCTATGATTCAAGTAGGCTACCATCAACAAAGTACAAATATAAAGTAAATTCACCAAACAATACACAAGACCAATGTTGCACACTGAAGAAACTCATTTATTTCTCAAAATGCTGACATGGAGACCCATGAAATGTAACATGTCACAAAAGAACAAAAAAAACAAGCTCTTCACAGGCTTCCGTTCAAGATGAAAGAAAAAAAACAAACAAACAAAAAAAACACACTACACATTGTCTCTTCGCCTAGCTGGATCTGGCCAGAGAATTTCATCAACATCGCAGGCAATGTTGTCATTAGCTAGATTCCTAGTATTCCTTAAATCCACATTTCCTCACATTCCTTCTTGCACCTCATGCCACTCATCACCAGCTTCAATTGTCATGACAGTTTTGGTGGCAATTTTGCCCCAAAATTATTTTCTGACTTTGATAGCAATGCAGCAGCGATGCTGCTCGGGAAGGTTCCTTAATGATATGTACAATCACTTAATGATAATATTAAAAATAATAATAAATATATTTACAATAAGCTGCATTTATAAACATTTAATTCCCCAACCAAAAGTAACCTTAATGGTAAATAGTTATGGCTGCCTTATTCCCATTGATTCAGTCTGTTTAAGGTGACAGAAAGGTCAGTGGCTTTTTGCTATTTTGTCTTTACCTTTTTTACATGTGCACAATAATGCAAAGCAACTAATTCAGTTGCAGCAGATGACTTTAGGAAGACATGCACTTGTAAAGTTCAACATTTGTATATTCTTTCAGGAATGATGTTGATTACGAAGGGCAGTGTTATTTCCTCAATTGTCTTGATCTTTGTCATATTCGCAGTCACATCGTCTGTGTCAAGGTCCATCTGAGTGCATGGCTGTCATGACTGTACACTAGCTAAGGTCATCCCATGACGTCAGTGCTGTGGAAAGGCAGCCGAGCGCGGGCGAGACACGCTGACGAGTCTCATCGCTGAAAGACAAAGAAAGGGAAACAGTCTGTTAACCTAGAGTATAATAGCGTTTTGATCCGCCACACCCCTCGTCTCCAACCCAGGGCCTCACCTACTTGTTGCATGATGAATACTTCCTCATCATTCAGCGGAGTTGCGTGTATTAGCCATTCAGCTGGTATTTATGGAAACATGATCAAGGGTGATGAAACCACGATAAATGAGCAGATTGCTCTTTTGTTCACTCGCACACAGGAGATTATTTTTAGTCCTTATTTTCCAATTGGCCTTTCCATGTCCAAAGAAACAGTTAAATTTAAACCTATAGACATAACTGCTGTGTGAACAGGCTTTGGAAAACAAAAATAGCATCAGGGGAAATGCATTTTGATCTATATGATGATGGCTCCATTATTGTGGAGTTTATACACATGTACAGTACAGTGAATCTGTACATGTGAGTCTGAGAATGCCCTTATTCTTCCACTCTTTTCAATGTTAATACAAACATGTTTATTACAAATTCATTGAATTCTCAATAATCTTGGTTAAATAAATCACATATTTGCTGAGATAAGCAAATGAGATCATGGCAGTATATTGTTATATCTAATTCCATGATATTGAGCATAAACCAATCACTTTTCACATTGGACTTTTTTTCATTGTCTCATGCCATGGGTGAACATTTTTTATTGTGCCATATTTAATGTAGTTTTTTTTTTTTGATTGATTGATTGATTGATTTATATTTAATTTTGTTGTGCATTATCCAAATGTTTATGAAACATCCAGGGTGAAAGACTCATGCTGGGTTCAAACTGCACGATACAGCCCAGATTTTCACTCACAAGATTTTGTGGAAATTGGCAACAAATGCCAGGCAATGCTTGTTTAGGTGATTGACAATTGTGACACAATCTGAGAGAAGCGGCAACATTTTGCAGAAGCCTGTAAGATATTGTTTATGCTGAATATCTGGACCTGTTGGGGGACTCACGGTCCTTCAGTGTAAATTGTGTTTTGACTGGAAATGACATCTACAGCCAATGAGAGAGCAGATACAGGGTGAGGGGAAGATCAGAGGGAGGAGTCATAATAGACCTGCAACAGAAAATCAGCATCATATTCTTCTTTTTTTAGACAACTTGCCACCATTTCTGAGAGAAATAAATCTGTTCTCCCGTGAGAAGGCCTGTCTCACTGCATGATCTTATTTTATTTCCCATATCAACTCACATGTGTTTGTCTGTAAAACAGAGTTTGTTGACCAGATGGAATGCTTTGTGATGTGTAAGCCTCTGTCAGCCCTGGTTTTCCTGTGCTTTATCGCCAGCATTTCCTGTGACTTCTCTCTTTGCATGTTTTTCTCTGGGTGTGTGTGTATTCACTACTTCTACTGCCACTTTTGAGGAGTCATTATGGTCAGTGTCACAAAATTGCGTACATTACATTGACCTTATACTTTTACATCATGTTTCTTTATTTTAAAAGTTCATATTTGTGAACCACAAAACCAGTCATAAGGATGAAACATTGATCATTTTGACCCTTGCAGTGTGCAGACCCACTGTACTATAACAGCTGGAAGCTTAGAGTGTCTTGGTAGGACTACTTTGAAGTAATGCACACAACCTGAAGGAAAAAAAAGCATAAACAGCGGTTAGTTAAACAAAAATAAAGAAGAAGCCGACTGACAAACGTTATAAATAATGATCTTCCGAGCAGGTTGCTTTTCGTGTTTTTTGCTCGAGTGCTTATTTAAAACACCTGTCACAGATGCTGTTTGCCCATGTATGGTCACAGGCCAACGAGAGAATTCACGTAATTCACGATGCACATGAAACCTCTGCCTCACGTAGCAATAATTTACTGCTTTTATTATTGCACATTTTACCTTCCCAGTGGCACAACCATTTGAAATTTCCATGATTGCTGAAGACACACTCCACCCTGGAGCAGATTTATTTTCACACATCTGGATGAGGTGTCTGTAGATTCTCCCCTCCCTGCCGTTGTTTAATTTGCTGTTAAGACTGAATATGAACAGAGACCCGGGAGCAAAAAAGTAATTCCTTACAGCTCTCCTGTCCGCCTTTGCCCCTGGGAGCACACAGCGCTTCCAGCGCTGGGAAAAGAAACAGCTTTTCGACAATGTTTGGGTGGTTTCTTTAGAGAATGGCGGTCACTTCGAGATCTGTCAGCCTGGCGTGTGTTTGAGCCCCTGGGAAAAGGCTGAAATAAATGACAGCTTTAACAGTTATGAAGAATACTTTCCAGGCCTATTAACACATCTCATGTCTTATAATTAACCCTGCCAAGTCATTTTTAAAATAACAATATCCCATTCACTTGGAAATCACAGATGTGTGACGTGAGATTGTATGGATGTAATATCATGTTGTGTGTGTGGCTCTGATTCGTGTTGATGGAAACGGTGCAGTACAGTATGTTTCCACAAATGTATTAAGCAATGCTTTTGCGCAGTATAAATTAATTCATAAACTACTTGTAACGGAGCGGACAGACAACAGGAGCTGTTGGTAAGAATTTATAGTGTTTATTTACAGGATGCGTGAATAATCCAAAGGTAAAAGGTGAGTAACATAAATGCAGACAATCGCTGAGTGACTGGAACTGAAAATAACAAAGTCTTTCTTTTGCAGGATCTCATCGAAGGCGAGCTGAGCAGGACCAAACACAACCACACCACATCTAATCCAGGAAGCCCTTCAAGTAGCTGGAGGAGAAGGAAAGGTAACAAAGGAAAAAGCAGGTAAGTATAAAACAATAGGAATGTCCACTCCTGGCAAATACGAGCTTGGACAAAGACTAGCTGCCAGAGTGTGCTTAAGTGTGTTGTGGCTGTTTGCAGATGGGAGCTATGGCAGGTGCTGGTGATGACTTGATTGGTGCTGTGGCAGGTGCTCGTAATCATGACTAGAGTGAGGGTGACTGAGAAAATGGTTGGAGCCCTCCCCTCCAGGCCCCCCCCAGGGCCCCCTCCCGAAGGCTGCAGCAACATCTCCAAATGAAAGCCGCAGGGGTGGGCGGTTCAGGAGTTGCTGGAGGACATGGCTGGTCTGGATATCCTGAAGACCATGGTGGATCAGGGGCCCTGGGAGGCCGAGGCGGGTCAGGGGCCTTGGGAGGCCGGAGGAGATCTGGAATCCCAGGAAGGCATGATGGGTCTGGAGCCTTAGGAGAGCATGGATGATAAGAAGCCAAAGGAGGATCTGCTGGATCTGGGACCTTGATGTCAACAGGAGTCCAGTCCCATACCCTCAGCCCGCCCACCCTCCCCAAGACACTGGCCATATAGCCCCCCCCAAAATATACTTGGTGAAGTTTACCCTCTTAAACAGCCGTGAATTAGATAGTTTTCAAGGCTGGTGGTGTCCGGCGGGCATTCAGGAGGCTCAGCTGACTCTGGAGGGCGCTCTCCAAGCGCAAACCTGGGGAGGCGCTCTTCAAACGCGAGTTCAAGGAGGCGCTCAGGTAGCGTGGGCTCGGAGGGGCGCTCAGGCAGCACAGACTCAGAAAGCGCTCAGGCAGTGCAGGCTTGGGAAAGTGCTCTGGAAGCGTAGCAGGCTCAGGGATTGAATCAGGGATCGGTTTGTCTGGCTGCAACTCGTGAACCGGAGTCAGAACTATTTCTCCTTGCCACAAATCAAGCACATTGTTTGATGACATCAGGCTGAAATCTTGGGGACATGGAATCCCTGGAGCGAGGACGGGCGGAGCAGAATCCGCCGGAAACAGGATGAGAAACTCAGCCTGAGTTTCGTTCACGGAGCTAGAAGTGGGCAAAGGGCAGACAGCGGGGAATCCATTATAATTGGGCTTCTCGGCCTCTGGCAAGCACTTCCGGGGTTTAGGCACTGGCTGCTCTCTTCGTGTGTTTTGGCGTGGTGCGGGTGTGGGAAAAACCCTTTGTGGTGCTGGAATGGGTTTGTGCTCGTGAGGATTGTGGATGGCTCGGGATTATTACCGCATTGGGCTCAGATGGCATCTACAATACCAAAAATGCATGAATGAATGAACTTCTCTCAGGATTAACGAGGGGTAAGGCAGTTGAATCCATTTGCTGGGAGTTTATTGGGACAGACATTGATATGGTACAGCAGGCAATGGTCTGGACCGGTAAACAACAGTGTCAGAGTAAATGCAAAAGAACAAACCAGAATACAGGTGTGAGGTCGATCAAGGAGCGTAAAGTGTCCAGAGAGTAATCAGGCAAACAGGGTAGTCTGTAAACAGGCGAGGACGGCAACGGTAAATCCAAAATACAAACAAAGACGGGGAAACACAGAAAATCGCTTACAATGGAGGAACAAGCCACACACAATGATGAGCTGGGAACACAGGGAAATCTGGGGTATTTATACAGGAGGCAAGGACACAGAGGGGACGGAGAACATATCAGTAACTATGCAAACACATGAGGTGGGTGGAGAACATATCAGTAACCATGACAACACATAAGGTGGGTGGAGACAAGAGTTCACAGGTGATTAGTCCATGGGGAAAACATACATGACAAACACAAACAAAGTCTAAGGCTGGAGTGCCATCGCAGTCGGGACTGGCAACTCCAGCTGGGACTCTACGGCCGACACCGACATCTCCAGAGATGGTACAGCCATAAGTATACCCACTTACCACAGCCATATCACCCTGCAGCCCAAGCCTGGTTGCCCACTGAAGCTAAGCAGGGTTGAGCCTGGTCAGTACCT
>JAUCMT010000047.1:16604531-16618545 GCA_032357475.1 Enteromius thamalakanensis | reverse complement strand
TGGAGCTGTTTGAGTGTTATAGCATTGTTGGCCAAAACCATGTTTACTATCTCCCTCTCTTGCTGTTCTGTGAACATAGGAGGCCTTCCCCCTTGTCGTTCCTGACCCTCAATCCTTTGTAGAAAAAACAAAAAAACAGTATACAATAGTACAGTAATTTCACAGGACAAGGTAACAGAAGTGCTGATACTGCATAGAATACAGTACTGTAAACTGTTACTGAAACCGTGCAGATGTCTTTGATATAGTGATATTTTTACAATACCTATTTTCCAGTCGAAATGTTCTTATCACACTTGCCACTGTGTATCGGCTTAGATTTGGCTGTACTCGCAGTCCAGCCTCCCTCAGCGACAGGCCATGGTTGACAACGTGGTCAACCAGTGTTGCGCGGATCTCATTTGTAAGATTTGGTCCTCTTTGAGCACCTTCTTGCCTTCCTCTTCCTCTTCCTCTTCTTCTACCTCCAGCATGGCCTCCATCTCTTCCTCTTCCTCTGTTGATTCCTCTTCCTCTTCCTCCTTCTTGTCCTCCTTGTCGTCTTACTACTCTTTCTCTGACTCTTTCCATTGTGCTTAAAGACTGATGAACTCACCTGCTGCTTTTTATAGTGCTTAAACACCTGATTGGTGTGTCTACAATTAAGCAAACAAGTGTTTGCACACCTGATGACTGTGTTGAACCAATTGGTTGGACGGTGCAGTAATTTGACAGTCAGTGCTTTGGTATTGCAAGAAAGTGACTTCATGATAGATTTTTGTGTGTAATGTATGTTAAGTGTGTTTAGTGTTTTGCAAATCACTGTGTGTAGAGTTTTGCAACAAGTGTGAGGTTGATAATGTGCTTATAGTTGTGCAAATATGGGCAGATGTTTTGCTTCTTGAGTGTAAGGTTTTGCTAATAGTGTACTACTTTTAATTTTAGTGTGTAAGCAATCCAAAAAAACTGTAAGTTCACTTCGCAATCAGCCTAAGCAATATAACTAAGCTATAGGCAATCTTTCCGTTTAGAGGAGGGAGCAGGAAGAGTGAGAATTAGAGGAGGCAGGGGAAGAGGAGGTGAAGTTAGAGGAAGAGGACAAGGAGGAGCAAGAGGAGGACAAGGAGGGGGAAGAGGGAGGGTAAGGAGAGTAAGAAATAGAATTACTAGACCAGAGCAGACCAGATACGTCATCATATGGAACAATGTTAGTTTCCATATGGCTGCTTTGGTCCGAAACTGGTTTACAGATCACCCACTCTTCACTTTACTCAACCTCCCAACATACTCTCCATTCTTGAATTCAATTGAAGAGTTCTCCTCTGCCTGTCACTGGAAGGTCTATGACCGTCATCCCCATCAACGCATAGTCCTTTTACAGGCAATGGAGGAAGCATGTAGGGATATTGACCAGGCATCATGTCAGGCCTGGATACGCCATTCCAGAAGATATTTTCCCTAGTGCCTTAATTGGACTAGAGGACATGTGATGTAGACAAAATTTTGTGGCCGGACCCAGAGAGAACACACAATGTAGACTGATTTCTTTTTTTTTCTCAATGAAATTACTATTTTGTTTTGACTTTGAAAAAAAAACCCACTTGTTTGTTTTGATGTGTGTAAAGAAATACCAGCGCTTGAAGTTTGGATGTTTACAGAACTATGACAAAAGTGTGACCTGAAACTGACATAGCCTACCTTGTGCAGATGTGTTTTTTATCATTCCATCAGTGTGTAGTTGGTGCATTGTGTGCTTATTATTGTGATGGCTTGTATTAAACTGTCTGATAAGAAAATACAATTTTTGCGAAGATTTTTAGAGTTAAGCAAGGTTTATTAGCTTTTGCAAGAAAACTACAATGTTTTGCTGATTTGGTGAAGGGTTTTCTTATTTGTGTGTAGAGTTTTGCAAAAATAGCCAATAGTTACAAAAAATGTGCTTAAGCATTCAAAAAAACTGTAACTATAACTATTACCAACTCAGTCTCAATTCGTACATATTTTACAAGGTGGCTAATTCTTACAAATTTGTACGACCTCATTCGTATTCATAAGATTTCATAGGAGTTTTGCTAAATCGTACATATTTTACGAGTTACCAATTCATATATATTTTTTGTATGAATTACCAACAACTTACCCCGCCACTAAACCGACCCGTCACGTGGGTTTAAACAAATCAAAATTCATACAGATTTGGAACTACTTAAGAGTGAGTAAATTATGACAGTTTTCATTTTTGGGTGAACTATTCCTTTAAGAAAAGAGATACAAGGTGAGGTAAGAATGAAATTTAGCAGAGTATGTATGAAACTCTCCCAGATATTCAGAACAGCGATGGATAAAACGTCACTGAATGGCGAAGTGAAAAATCCCATTTCTCAGACACGCGGTGGGAGATTGAACATGAAGGCGATCATTTCTCTGCCGTGGCTAATGTCTCTTCTGAGAGTCCTCTTTTTGCTAAATTAATTTCACTTCCTTTAAGTGCATGTTTATTTTAAACAGCACCGAAGTCCCCTGACAAATGCATTTCTTTCTCATCCCCTGAATGTTCAGATGCTCTCCAGGTGCATGTAGCATTCAAGTATGCCCAAAAGACATTTGTAGCCTTTATTCAAAGTGCAGTTTGCTACATCATTGAAATGTGTGCCCACCCGTGTTCTGAACTGAAGTAATGGCTGGAGAGTGTGTTTACTATGCTTTTATCGGGGACTGTAAGACGTCTTAGTGAAGAAAATCAAAATAATTGCAAATAATCCCTCGATAACGTGCAGGTGGTATTATGGACTAAACTGAATCAGTAGCACATTGTTTAATACTATCTTTTTAGAGCCAATTTACAGGAGAATTTAATTTAGTTTGAATCATTAAATAGCTATTTTCTTAAAACTATATTGTATAAAACGCTATATAAATAGACGGAATTGACTGTATACTGTACGATGCACCAGGGTTGCCAGGTCTGTGTAATAAAACCAGTCAAGAGGCCAGTGACTGTATTTGAATGCTTATGTCACTATAATACTGTACATATTTTACAATTTCTCTTGTTATAGCCTATACAGTTTCAACTTGAAATTCACCAATAGTTAAACAAACTGTTTTCATAACAAAGCTCTCTCATAATTTTTTTTGCAGTTTAATAAAATGAGCCGCTGAAAAGATGAGTCATTTATTCAATTATGCTTTTAGACTATTTTACAGCCCATTTTTAGTTAAATGCTGCTGCTTTTTGATATTTTGATGTATGTTACATAACATACTTGCGTTTTAGTTTTTATTTTCGTTTAATTTAAGTTCCATTTATTTGCCCCAAAAATCTGCCTGTTTAAGCCTGTTTATACTTTTGTGATCAACCAAGAGATGGCTGATTTCTTGTATTTGTGTTTATTTATATATTTTGCTCATCTTTTTCTGTAGAAAACAGGAGTCCCTCCTGGAAAATGAATTACATGAAATAATGAAGTCACTGAATTAGATCATTAGCTTGATTAACTCACCCCATATGTTGCAGTCATGGGAGAATGATGAAAAAGCAGGAAAACACATCAGCGCTTGTGAATCATAATTAAGAAATGCTAATTGTGTTTTTCATTACGGGAAAATCAATGGCTAACTCTGGAGACGTTACACTTGGTTTATTTTGTTTGGGCTCAAGATTTCATTTTAGAAGTGACAAATTTTGATGGTGAACGCTTAGAAAATGTATATCATTACTTTAAAGTTTAGCTGTCACATAGGCTACTATAACCATAAAAAGATCTCATTACATGTTTGACAGAAAGTTTTTTTGCAAAGGAATTCTTATTTATTTATTATTTTTTTTGATGCAAATAGTTTTTATTGAATTTTTATTTATAGGTAGAAATTGAATAAAGTGGTGTCTCCATAATATCATACACCCAGTGCCTGGGAATACCGCTTAGCTCATGTATTAAAGCTGACTATCTTGGCCCTGGCCTTGCTTTGAGCCAGTAATATGCTGAGATGGTAAATCTTTGTGCATTGTTTGCAGGGTCACACACCATGTAATCATATTTTGAACCTGCTGGTGAGCTCGAGACAAGAGCATACATTTGAATATACAATGGATGAAAGCAGAAAGAAAAACTTTTCTACAATGGCAACAAACCATATAGACTAACGTAATATGTGCATGCGCACGTCCTGATTTTGCCAAGTGCTATGTGTCCCTAGGTTAACATAGTTTGTTGACCCTAGAACAACATTTTAACGCACAAATATAGTCTTGACCTACAACTAAACCTACCCTTACTCATGAGTATTGCCCAAAATAAGAGGAAATGATAGATGACTTACACTGATGTGCAAGCACCACACACTGATTGTAAGCCTAAACTTCTTAAAAACTGTAAACTGTTTCTTCATATCTGATTGGTTAATCACAATGTTGTCCCAGGGATGTCTTGCACTTGGCAACATCAGGTTAGCGATGTGCATGTTCAGTAAAAACCAAGGGCACTGTGAACATCATGGTAACATAGCTACAATGCTACAATGTTACCATGCTACATAGCTACAATGAGTGAACTAGACTTGCAAATGTGCTGACAAAGAAAGATATGACATAATGCATTTATATGCTGCATATAGTGTTTTCGCTCACATTTTTCTTAGCAAAGCTAAGCTACTTCAAGATCAATGAGAAAACATCAGTTACTGTCATATCAGCTGCTTCAATTTTTATTTTTAACGATTGGATTTATCTGAAAGAAGAAAGTCACCTACTGTACACCTAGAATGCTTTAAAGGTCAAAAAGACAATTTTTAATTTTTGAGTGAACCATACCTCTAACTTGGCATAATATGGTAAATCTTTATGTTGATTGAGGGTGGCATCCTATGAGGGGTTGGCATCATCTCTTGTCAGGTTTTTGTCTTATCTCAAACCATTCAAGGGTTAGCATTAACATAGCATTTATACACTTAAATAATTCAAAGCTGCATGTATTTGACTGAACATGCAGTAAAAAAAAAACAGTTTGCTGTGTAATATTTTTTTCAACAGAATTCAACAGAAGCGCCTCCTATTTTGATATATTTAATATGTAATTTGTTGCTGTGATAACAAAGCTGATTGTACAGCTGCTGCAGTCTTCTGTCTCAAATGTTTCTTCATAAATTATTCTAATATGTTAATTTCATGCTCCAAAAATCTATATTAATATTGAAAGCAGTTGTGCCACCTAATATTTTTGTGGACAGTATGTTTTATTCAATGTGTTATAATGTGTATAATAAAAGTTTTTTTTTATTATCTCACTCTGCAAATTTCATGAAACAGTATAGTCTGTCTTGTCTATGTTTTCTAAATGAGTCGTTATGGCTTGAGATATAATGCAGTGACTTTTCTTCAATGCCACTTTCAGAGCTTGATGAGATGAAATTCTCATGTGTGGAAAGAAAACATTCAACTTTATACGGCTGGGATGAAGAGAGCTAATGGCAGCCTAAGCTGATGCACAGCAAGTATATTATTTTCTTCTGACATATTCTCTGCTTCCATGAGGCAGGGAAATGCCAAACGCTGCTGACACCTAGGTGACGCCTATTAGTGACATTCTTAAGTTGTTTGGGAGAGGAAAATGATAGCATTAATGCATGTATAGTTAAATAAAGAAGCCTAAAAATCACAATCTGAACGAAGCAAAAACACATTTCTAAACAATGATTTCTTGAAAGCCAGGTTCTTTATTTCTTTTTTTCCGTTTTGGTTTAGACAGACCTAGTTCATCCAAAAAAATTCAAACAATTTTACCATGTTATTAAAAACCTTTATGACTTTAGTTTTTTTTTTCTATGGAACACAATAGAAGATATTTCAACCCGATCTGGAAATTCATACATATTCTACAGTGCGGCTAATTCATACAAATTTGTGTGACCTCACTCGTACAAATGAATACAATTTTTGCTAAATCATACATATTTTAATTTGACAATTTGTACGAATGAAATACACCTAACCTCCGTCCCTATAACCTACCCCTCACTGGGATTAGAAAAAAATCATCATACGAATGATCTACCTTTTAAAATACGTTTGAGTTAGTTGTGAGACTGTGTTGGATATTTTGAATTGTTCAAACTGTTTTTGTCGAATTAACTAAAATGGGGTTCACTTTCATTTTGGTCCCAATTGACTAAAAAACATTCTTCCAAATATAATTTTGTGTTCCACAGACTAATTGGAAAAGACAGTAAGTAAATGATCCTTCCCTTTGAAATGAACTATCCCTTTAAGTGCTAAAAAGAATTCACTTTTGACATCCCAATATACAAAGAGGGACTATTACAATAAAGTGCCGGAACAAGAGCTCTTTTCCATTAATTAAACTGAACTATTAGGGGCCGCATGGCTTATTGAGCAACTCACATTACTCTGTTGTGTGCGAGACCCTCTCTGAGTGGCCTGTCCACCGATGCCTCGGCCCCCGCGTCCATGTCATTTGGTGCAAGGTTAATTGCTACACCTTAGCTCATGTCCTTGTGTTAATGCAAATGAGAACTTTTGACATCCCAGGACGAGTTTGTGTGGTGGAACAGAATAGGCGACAGCTCCGGAGCTTGTAAGGGAAAGTGTGTAACAAAGACTGCTTGTCTGAGTAATCACTCTTCGTTGTTTGCCAAGGAGGTCGCATAGGAACAGTATATTCATGAGCAGAAAGATGAGGGAGACGCATTTGTTTCCTTCCTCAAACTGAAAGGTAAAGCCCTTGTTCTGAATGCTCAGTACTGTAGTCTCTTCGAGTGAATGTGACATACAGTGACAAATGAAGTGGAATAAAATAGGTTTTCAGTTATGTGACAGGCACAGGAGACATGTACCACCTTAATTTAGCTGTTAATTAGATTGTTTCCAATTTACATGCCCAAATATTATGCGTAGGAGAGGCTGAGGGCAGTTGGAATGTTTCTCATGATAGATTTATTTTTTAATGTCCGTTTCTACACACTTTAAACTTGATTATGTAAATTCAATTACACTTCTAGATATTGACTATTTCTGTTGTTACTGACCGGAATCAAGAATGGAATCTTCCATTAAATATTGAACAGTAATATGATTATGTAATTGTGAAACAGCAAAAATGTAAAAAGGTCCCACAATTAATTCATATATACTGTACATATTTTGTTCACCTTTGTAAGCTCTAAAACAGCTTTTAC
Organism: Enteromius thamalakanensis; assembly: GCA_032357475.1. Taxonomy (NCBI): domain Eukaryota; kingdom Metazoa; phylum Chordata; class Actinopteri; order Cypriniformes; family Cyprinidae; genus Enteromius; species Enteromius thamalakanensis. Next base: position 16,611,372 of record JAUCMT010000047.1, on the reverse strand, counting down.
TAACCTAATATGGAAAAAGTTTTTAAAATTTATTGTATCTTACACAAAGCTTTTGGACAGTACATTCCAAAAAGCTTTGTGTTTGTAAGATTATGTATGTTTTAGAAAAAATAAAAGGAAAAATAAAAAAATTCTAATAATAAAAAAAAGATCAACACGTCGTGTTTGATACCTAAGGACTCGTCTTCAGATGATCTAATTGAGAGTGTATGTTATATGTTGATATCTTTGCAACATTCATTGTTGTAAGAATCTCCCCTAATTTGCGTGTACCTCCCCCCCCCGTCCTGTGTGTATGCAAATTAGCATACTTAGGAACAAATGATCCTAAAAAGTTCTCTCCAAGGCATCGCCACACGATTGGTTCTTGACCTACAGAAGGTGTGACCTCAACAGGTTACAAAAGCCTTCACACCAGAAACACACTCCCTTTTCCCCTCTTCTCGCTTTCTCTACTCTCCTTGATATGGAACCACCTCTTTATGGTCTCCTAAGCCCACAGGCCCGATGCACACGCATCGAAGGAGGGCCTTTGAGACACTAAGATGATGATCAAACTCCATGCAAAACTAAGTTCTACACCAGGCCTTCACTTTCATGTATCTCAAGAGCCATGGATTGCAACAGATCTCTCTCTCAGCTCTCTTTTCATCGACCGAGCACCAGAGTCAGGACCTCTTTTGGAATTTATTACTCTTCAAACAAGACATGATTGCCAAACCAAAACCTTGGAACCATCAGGACTTTGAGACTGCATCGGACCTTCACCAAAGAGGCAATGCAAGTATCGTACATTTAACTATATCTATATTATATCTACATAGCTATATTTCCCTTATTGAGCTAAAATTTGTTACATATATATTTATACAGTGCCCTCCACTAATATTGGCACCCTTGGTAAATCTTAGCAAAGGTGGCTGTGAAAATAATTCTGCATTGTAGGACCAGTTTCTATTATCAGATGAAACTAAAAAAAATTTTTTTTAGCAGCAATCACTCAAGATGGGTTTGGTGAACACATGGGATAAAATGTACTCTATGTGTGCAATGAAGTATACTGATGTGTTTTTGATGTTGTGGGTCTACATTTCAGCTGGAGGTCCTGGACATCTTGTTTAGAGACCACCTGGATCGCCCCTTTCGACAGCAGCGTGTCTATCTCAGCTTTGAGCACTCGCGTGGCAGGGCTCGAGACCGTGGTATGTATGAATTTGCTGAAGGGCTTTGGCCTTTCGACGAACTGAAGGCTATAGCCTCTTTCTATTATCCCCAAAGGGGTTCTCTTTGGCAAAAAGTGCCGCATAGCCTGTGACACTTTCTGCGCCTCCGTAAAGCGTTCCGTAAAACCTTGTAGGCAGGTCTTGTAGAGCTGGATTCCGACGGTGCAGATGGGGCGGGGTCATCCGAGCCCAGCAGCTCATCCACCTCGGAAGCAGTTAGCGATGCGTCGTCCCGCATATCATTGTCAGCTTCCCTGAAGGAAACCAGGTCACTCGCCGAAGCGGAGGGACGGGCTTCCTCGGAGGCGTAGCTGACGGGAGACTCTTCTTCCCAAGGTGATGAGTCACGTGGGGGCTGTGCCGGCGTGACATCATCCAACTCGGGGCGTCACCCTCGGCCCCGCTGTCGCTTGCGAGCAGGGGGAGCCTGAGGGCTAAGCTCCCGTCCTGAAAAGGACGCGAGCTTGGCTTGAAGAGTAGCCATGCTCAGACAAAGGCGGCCTCCGCGTGGTCCCTCCCAAGGCATTGGACGCTGTCGCAGTGTCCATTCTCCGGGGGTATCCTGGTGCGACACTTGGAGCATCGCATGGTGTACATAGTAGTTTGCAGGGTAGAAATTTCAACTGCAGAAGGCTTCACGTCAGGGACAGCAAAGGATTATGTCGCTGAAGGAGAAAGATCTGAAGATGGCTAGCGTCTCTTAAGCATAGAAACGGGTCACGCCATATCACACCACCATGGCATCAACTGCTGTCATTGGAGCAGAGACATCACGCCATGGGGTGTGGTCGACGGCATTGGCCAGCTGTTCGCAGGGCCTTGCCCATTGGTTAAAAATAAGTCCCCCATACAGTGGCCAATACCATGCAGTTTTAGTAAATAATAAAACTGCGTTTTAGAATAGGCTTCATTTAGGGGGAAAAAGGAGTTTTCCCCATGCGTCTTATCATGAATTTTTATCCCCATTTTCAATTGCTTTACTTCAATGGTAGGTTAGAATTTTTTGAATGAAAGATCAAAATGATAAACAATGCAGATTTATTTTCAGTCACCTTCACAGATTTACCAAGCATGCCAATAATAGTGGAGGGTAATACACAATTTATTTTTAATATTACATATATATAAATATAATGCTTATTTATTTGATTCAAAATATTTAAAAAACATATAGTGAAGTACTGTTATGATTTAAAATGACCATTTTATAATTTAAATTATCTTAAAATGTGATTTGTTTCTGTAATTGCAAAGCTGAATTTTTGCATAATCCTTCAGTAATTTTATGATATAAAGATATGGTCCTCAAGAAATGCTTAAATACTCAAGAAGTACTACATCTGTTTATATTGGATTATATAAAGATGTATTGATGTGTATATATATAGTTCTAAAGAATAGCATTGTCATTGCCATTCTCTTTTCCAATTACTGAATAAAAGTATTATTTTCTTTCAAAAATAAAATCTTAGCGACCCTCAAACTTTGGAAATATTCATTAAAGATTTGTGCTTTTTATGTGTTCACTTGTCTTACCAGTTGTGTACATACTTGCGTACTCTTTCTGTAGCGGTCTTGTTTTTACACACAGGTGACCTTGTGCACGTACACAGAGACATATGATCACACCGCTGTTTACCATATCCACTTATAGAAGCCAAAGCACATTTTTTCCTTTCATGAGCTAAAGGTGATCTTTACTGCGGAAGGAAATGGCCAAGATCTGTCATTGCTCTGACAAATGTAGGCCAATTTTGTAGTGCTACACTTGTTAAGACTTGTGTCCCCACAAAAACTCACCTAGCAGCTGTGTTAACCAGCCTTCTGGGAGAGGAGCCAATGCAGTATAGTTGAGTAAAAGATCAAGGAAGTGTGCTGTTTACCCTGGGTCATTTAACTTAGCTTTTCCTGTGCAGCACTGACAGCATGCTGCAATTTCACTATGCATTTTGCATGACATTTACACACAACCTTTAGTTATTGCTTAATCAGTTTAATTAAAAGCTTTGATGTGAAGATTGCACAGAAAACATGCTTAAAACTTTCAAAGGATATGTTTTTTCTGAAGCTAAATTCAAATCTTTTCACCGAGAATGAAAACAATTTGTCATCTGAGGGTGTAAATAGTTTTGTGTCTAGTGGTACTTGGTTTGAACAGCTTATTCATATTGAAGCATGTAAAGGTCATATTTGCATGTTAGAATTATGTTTCCTTTTTTTCAATCACGAAATTGACATCACGGGTAAAAAAAATGGATCAAAAAGCTCATTCACTTGGAGAAATGCCAGAAATGTGTGATTTAATAGCAACATGTAACCCTTCTACCTGAATTGAAAAGGTTCGTGGGTAGTGCAAATGCAAATTAAAAGATATGCATAATGACTCCTTTATTGTAATCTTCTGAGATTAGATCTGTGGCCAAAGGTAAATTAAATTCATCTTGTAGAATGGTTCTTAATAAAAGTGGGAAGAATCTGACAGCTATGATATTTTACAACCAGTATTTAGTATCACATTGCACAGTCTGTGCTTTCTCGGTCTCGGTTACATATGTGACCCTCATTCCCTGAAGAAGGGAACAGAGACATCACATCGGTGATCAACAAATAGGAATCTCATCTCAAGAAAAACGTGTATGAAAACACGCCAATGAAATTGTCATGTGCTGATTAACATCCAGCTGCCTCTGATCACAGCGCCGGTATAAATAAGCAGCAGATAAAGCGCTCATTAGTTCTTAGCTGAGGAGCCTGCCCCCTAGCGGCGGCACAGGACCATGGCGACGAGACATGACATCTCCGTTCCCTTCTTCAGGGAGCGAGGGTTACATATGTAACCGAGACGTTCCCTTTCAGTCGGTCACTCCAAGTCACGTCGGGGAACGTGGAATAGGGATACCTACCAAAGTGGGAGTCTCTCGTGCCCACAATGTTTGGCTTCTAGGCCGGGACTCTTACCACAAGATACCAGAACTGCACTAACATCAGTAACTGGAGCACTGGGCCATCTGAGAAGACGTGCGGAAGTCCAGCCTTCCTGTAGGAATATACATATGGAATATAGGAAGTGATTAAACCCTCATGGACAGCAGCCTGCCAGGGGAACATGTTTTTGTTTGTTTTTTTAACCGTGGAATACCTACATGGGGTCCTCAAAGGGTCCCACAAATGGGACCCCAGCCCTCTAGCATCTCTCACAGGATTCATCGCATCGAGGTCCTGATGCCAAATGCTCCACAACATCCGGCTGCCGAAGGGGGACGGAGGAGCTCGACAGGGTCTACTTACTGGACACTGTGGAGAAGTTGTTGCCAAGCTGACCAAAACCGGGCCACTCTGTGCCTCTACCTGTTTGAGGTGAGAACACTGGATACTGGTTCCATGCGAAGGCTATAAAATCTAGCGAATGTGTTAGGGGCCGTCCAGCCCACAGCTCTACAAATATCTGCAAGCAAAGCGCCGTGTGCCAACGTCCAGGACAATGCTAAACTTCTTGTTGAGTGAGCTCGTACACTGAGGGGGCAGGGCACACTTGGTAAGCCAGGGTGATGCCATCCTCTGCTTAGAGTCTGCATTCCTCTTCTGCCGGCCTCTGTGACAGACAAAGAGCTGGTCTGAGGTCCTGAAGCTTTGTGTCCTGTCAACATAATATCTTAGTGCTCGGACAGGACATGGCAACAGCAGGGCAGGGTCTGCCTCCTCCGAGGGCAGCGCTTGGTCTCTAAATGGAGTCGTGGCAACCTTGGGCACCTCGGGCCTGAACTCTAGGCTCGATTCGTCTACGGAATAAAACACAACGCTCTAGGGGCACTCCAGCCCAGAGAAAAGAGAGGTCTGACCTCAAGGACAAGGTTTGGAGGCAGGCCGGTGTTATCTGAATCCAGAAGGTGCCGCGTCGCCACACCCACCTTGGGACTTTGTTTGTGGTGTCACCGCTGTAGCTGCTGCCATATGCCCCAGGAGCCTCTGAAAAAAAAGGAGAGCCCATGTCCTGAAGAGCAGTCATCCCTGGGTCGCCCGTCCTGGCCGCTCGCCCTCTTCGCTTGCAGCCAGCTTGGCATGGGCCAGAACGGCTGCCCGGCGACCAGCTCCACAGCACTGCATGTTTTTGTGGCTGCTCCTTTGGCTGCATGGGAGCGGGGGCGGCGGTGGTGGCCAGGGGCTTTCCTTGGCGACGAGCAGTCTGAGGCTGTGCTTTCAGTGGCTGGGTGGAGGCAGCAGCTGCACACTGAGGCAGAATAGCACCAGCAGCAGCACCGTTAGACCATACCGCCCCCTGCCAGAAGCAGTGCTCATGCGGCTTTCACCATGGTGAGCTCTACAACTAGGCGGAGGAACGGTTACCCTGCCCCCTTGCCGGTAGGGGAGTTTGGTCCGCAGCTCCGCGATGCTCATCTTCCCAGAGAGAAAAGATGACTTATCCACAAAAGCCGACTCAACATGCTTTGTCCATGCCAGGGAACAACTGCATCAAGAAGCGCACAAGTGGCTGCATGCACACAACAGTGGGGTGGTACATGCAGAGTAGATTGGTCATCTCGAAGCAAGATTCCTATTCCGTGTCTCGGAGTGACCAACTGAAAGGATTAAAAGATTAACCTTAGTTGATAGAAATCTGTATATTCACCACACTACACTGATTCAAACTTCATTTACTTTTCTTAGGATACCATGGTCGAGGATAGAATCAATATAATATGGAGTTTTACAGCAAAAGTTCTGAAGTTGGAATAGTCCAACCTGATCTCATAAAAATATGTACCTCTGTGCATGTTTTGCAAAGCCTTACTGCTCATTTCACCATAGTTTCAAAGAGAAATGTCTAGAGTGGCGCTAAAACACAGGTTCCATAAGTGAACTTTGGCACATATTATTACATTGATGTTATGTACTGCTATGTGGTTTAGAATTGAAATTATTTGACTGTTGAGAAGTTAAGGCTCTATCATGTTGGAAATATGCCCTACACTAAATCCAACCCTAAACCTACCTGATAGAGTTAACAAATGCAAAACTGATATAAAAATGCAAAAATAAAAATTTGTTGATGCAAATATGTCATTCAACTTTACACAGATTGAAACTGTTTAGTCAAACCGGAGGTTTTTTGCCTCTCAAGTATGTCTCCGTATTCTGTTAGCTATACTGAACAAATCTACCTCTAAGAAAACCTATAGATATAAAGGATTTTTGGCGAAGCTAATGTTCAAAAGCATCAGTATTCAAATATCCCAGCATATTAATATTGTTTTGAAGTCATATTCTTCGAGTAATTGTGCACAAATTGCGCTTTTATTGAAACTGTAAATTTGTTTGAAAATGGAATGTGTTTGAAAGGAAGGTGTCTGAGTTTTACTGACTCTAGTGTGACCGCAGTGACATATACTTGTCGATACGCATTTTGTGCATCCAGCTATGTATATGCCATGAGATCAGGTGGGAATAGTCATTCCAGAACTGCATTTCCAACACAGACTATTGTAATTAATGTATAATTGAAAAAATCCAACGGAAGACAGAAAGTCATAAAGTTTGTGATTAAGTGAAGTTTTTGCAAATAAACTAATTTCGAGTAGGAGCGCGGTCGATTAATCACAGCTGGCTCCGCATCACCTAAT
>JAUCMT010000047.1:16543223-16559171 GCA_032357475.1 Enteromius thamalakanensis | reverse complement strand
CATAATAGTGTACTATTTTTACACACTAGAGGCTTTTAAATGACCTGTGTAGCCAAAATATGTGTGTTAGAGAACAACTGTATGGTTAATGTTTGTATCTTTAATATCAGTCTATCAGAAAAGCAGTTCTAGACTATGAAATATAGTTTGCGCTGTTTGATTAAATAAAAGTCCTCTTATATAAAAGTGTTTTTGTGTTTTGCTAGTAGGTATATATATATATGTCTCTGAGACCCAAAGCCTAGGATGAAATATTCAGAAAGGTGTTATGTTTTGGGACTAGGATATGTGAATTTTTCTTTCTGAATAATGGAAGAGAATAAGCGACCCTAGGGTCTATTCATCTTACACACATAAGAATGGTCCCCTCCGATCTAGTGTGTCTTTGTTTCGCAGATCTGTGAAATGAGCCTAAATGCATGTGTATGTCTCTTTTGTTCAAGGAAATGATTCTAATTATCTGCCCTTTAAACAGTTTCAATACATCAGCCTTTCAAGTGTGCCAGAGAGCGTAATGGGTACTTTCTACCAGGTAATGATGATCGGAGTTAAAATCAGAGATAATGACTTTGGCGGTTATTGTTGACACAAAACATGTTGCTGTTACTGTAGCAACGTGGGCAGCTCTAGAATATACCGGATGAATTAATTACAGACCACTGTATATTGAGACTTTACATTGAGTAGCTCAGTTATTTTTTAGTAATGCATTGAATTTAGAGATGCAGAGAAGAGAAGATCGGCCAGAAGAAGGTTGAAAAAGTGAAGAAATGAGATACACTGAAGTGAATATGTGAGTGATTTTATAGAGAGGCATCTGTTGAGTTTCATGGTGTTTTTGCCACATGTGAATGATGCTGTTCCGACGGACAGGCCCAATGAATTCAAATCGGTTTGAAACTGATTTTGCACGGTGCTGATCTACTTCACACTTTGTTTACCTTCCTGTCAGTCATCCTGTGCGGAACATTCTGGGTCTGATATGAATCTGTGGCATAGGATATTTGCTGCCTAGAGATGGGGGTTTTGTTTAGACCACCCAAATTAAAGTCAGACAACAGCATTGTTCATAAAAGTAATTGATTTTGGTATACAGTACTTATTCATTTGTTGCACTGATGTGTGAATTATGTTGTCTGTCGAAGCATATGACCTTGTTTTAATGACTTTTAGAGTTTAGTACATTTAGTACAACAAAACATGCTGTAATTTTGTTTAATACATTTTAATTGATTTATATAAGCATTAATTTATAATATGATGTATCTGCCAAAATATGTATCTTTTTTTATTTTATTATATAATTTCTAGAATACTAATAGAATAGAATTAATAATGGAATATTGATATTTTAAAAAATATTGCTATTATTCTAAAAATATAATGATAGTTTTTTTTTTCAAATATAATAATAATAATTATTTTTTTATATATATACATACGTGTGTGTGTGTGAGTTTTTATTACTTTGAATAATTATTTTATATAAATTTAATTATAATATAATTTATTAATTTAATTATTAATTTAATTATTTGTAATTAAAAATCTAATGTGAAAATGGTTTGAAACATGCCGTTCAAACCACACATATCATAAAGTTTAAATGGGTTCAAATTGCTTAAAGCATTCTCTGATTCTTCCACTTCATCTACTCTCAATGGGTGGATTTATTCTTTAGAGTGTATTCCAAAAAAATAAATTGATTCCAGAAACTCTGGCTTAGTGTGTAAGTGTAGCGTTGACGAATGAAGGGGAACTGAACAAACTCTTTTGTGCCATGTCCCTGTTTCATATTGACTTTATCCATCCATCAGGATTTATGAACTTCTGATGACAAGCAATAATATGAACCATATTTGTTTTATTAATTAGGTGCCAGTAAATGTCCACATTTTTGCTGTAATCATAGTGCACAATGCCATATGTTTGTCTATGCGTGTGTGAGAGAAAAAGATGATGCTTGACAAAAATTCTATAATCGAATAGTGAAAGTCAGCGGGACAACTATACAGGCAGCTGAGCCACTTAGCTTATTGCTTTCACATCCAAGATGTATAACCGAAGAAGAGAAAAAGGAGCATGCTAACAAGATGCTGAAAATAAATACTGTTGAGATATCAAATAAATCTCTGTGTGCTCATTTTGTAAAAGCACCATCTTAAAACCAATTACAGTTGAATGCTTCTCACTTGTGAAACCTTGTCATTGCTGTTCACAAGGTTGAGCTCACTTTCCAGTCCAGTGAATCTCTTTAGATTGGAGTTTTGAAAAGTTTTCAGAGACAGTCTGCACACTTTTGAAGGTTATGGAGGGTGAGATCATGCAGTTTTTGCCACTTACAAATTCCACGTATTCCTGCACCTATTTAGTTATTTTTAATATAAAAAATTTAATAGAAAAATGTTTACAAACATTTACTGAACCTCATGTCATTTCTTAAGTTAAACACAAAAGAAGATACTTCGAAGAATGTTGACCTCATGTTTTATTTTGTTTGATCATACAATAGAAGCCAAAGGGGAACTGAAACTGTTTGGATACCAGCATTAATAATCAAAAGAGCAAAAAAAGACACAGGTTTGGAATAACTTTTGGTTGAGAAAACGTAAACGTTGACTAACTTTGCTTGCTAATATTATAAGAATATTAAAGTGCTTTTGACCTTGCATGCATGTCAACCTTTTGTTGGGGACTCAAAACCAAAATATTAACATTTAATTACCCATGACGAGGGCACTTTAAAATGTCAGCTCCAGATAATCTGGTTCATTAAGTGAAACAAGGTAAGCACCACTGTTCTTACAAGTAGTGTGTAGCTTGAAAAGTTTTAATCAGGCTGTTTCCAATTGGAATGTGTGGAATGTGTTCCAATTGGAATTATTTTATGCGTGTTGATTCTCCAGAGGCAGTAAAACACAAGTGCAGAATGTCTTTAAGAAAGCTTTGTGTCAAAACTCGAATATCCAGTGTATCCAAATTGGTTGGTGTCTTTGATTATAAGGCTCATTATCAACTAAAAAGCGCTGCCGGCTAATGCAGTCGCCAAACACTTGTCTTTGTCCCTGTCTTTCCGAAATCACATCCAAGACCGTAAGCTGATAGGGGAGAATCAATCGAAATAGATCGGAGTTTCGAGACTAAAGTTTCGAGTTAAAACAGTCTTACTCTTGGATGCAGATCCTCTTTCATAAAGAAACTTGGCTAGTTGAAATCAATAGCAAAGGCTCTGCTTCTTTCTGTTAATGCCTCTGCTCTACCTCTGTTGGGTGGTGGTTGTCCTGCAGTGCATCCTATAAATATGTTTACTTCGCCTTCCCTCTTTATTTGGCCTAATGAGCAGACAAGCTCAACTTTAACGGCTCAATACTTGATCTTCACCTGACCTCCCTCCAGCCTATTGTGATGCCGTTCCACCAACAAAGAGATGCTAATGTGGAGAGCACAGCATCTGTGTAGCGCACCAGGCACCTGCTTTAGCTAGCACATTGACAGCTTGGCTAGATTTCAATAACGGATCCATACAGCCGTCCTGGCTCACTCCACAGCAGGGCCCCATATTGATGCTCTTGTGTTCTCATGCTCAGCACAACAGACTGCTCTTTAGAAGTCATTTCCTGTACCTTTTCCTTAAGTATTTAGATGTGTATCTCTCGCCTCTTACATGCTGGAGATTGTGCACTATTGAAGAGTTTAAACAGTCTTTGTCCTCTGTCAGCTGTATAATTGATTGTGGCCTTGTGGGTGAAAGGGCGTAAATGTCCCATGAGTCTCTGCAGTGACAGCAGAGGTGTCTGTACTCTGGTAATGGCAGATGCTAACATTTCAAAGCTGCAAGGTCTCTTGTGACCTAATGAGAGGTAGAAAGAGAGAAAGAGTGATAGAGGATGATGGGAGGAAAAGAGGGAAAGAATGCCTTTGGGTGTTCTTATGTTTCACAAATATTGTCATTGTGACCCTCACGGTATCCCAGCCTCGTATTTCAGCTCAGCTGGACCAGACATTTGTGTTGATTAATTTCCCCGTCATCCTCTTTTGTCACTATGGTGCAAAGGATGCTCTTTTTTTTATTATTCCTCTTTTTTTTTTTTTTCTCAAATGCTTAAATTGCTTAATTGTCAGTAAATAGACGATTCATTTGTTCATATTGCTCTACAGGAGCTTTTTGAGCTATTTTGCAAATTGTTGTTATTTTTATGCCAGTGAAATAGACAGGGAGGAAGCTAATTGGTAAAATATTCAAAAAATGAGAGAGAGAGAGACAGAGAAACAACAACAAATTGCCCAGTTTTATATAGGAGGTAAATAAGCTGTAACTAAAATGAGTTGGGCTGGACAACATTACAAAAGATGCTCCAGTGGAGTAGGTGGTAAAACAGAAACATTTTGACATGATTGACCCTCGTTTTCCCCCCTTTTCCCATCACATATCAGATCTGAAAAGCATTCGTTTTTAGTAAAATTAAGGAAATAATTAAAAAGGGGAAAATAAAGCGCCTCACAGGTGTTTATCGGTTAGGGGTAGGTCTAGGGACAGTTTTATTATCCAAATAAGGCGGCATTGGTTTAGTCATTTTCATGAAAGTGTACAGATTTTAATTAAAATTGACAATTTAAACTCAATATATTATTATTGCTTGCTGTTTTGTAATTTACTGCATTAATGAGGTAAAACATCTGCCAATTGCTCTAAGTAGCATCTAATCTAATACTACAAAGAAAATACTGCTATCATAGTGTAAATAGAGTTCCCTGTTTTTTCTTCCTAACAGAAGCGTTTTTTAATCACGGAGTGAAACTGCACGGCCATTGGTCGCTGCAGTGGTACTTTGATAAACCAATCGGCTGGGTGCCGTGTTACCCTGACCAATGGCCTCCAGACGAAGCCTGCCTGAGGGGACGGGCCGTCTATATATTGTGGCTGCTTCGCTCCAGGACTTCCGATTTCTTCTCCTTTAGCGACGTGCACTTTGCTGTCCTGACTAAAGAAGCCAATGCTAGTGAAAACACCCTTGCAGCTGGATAATTCTCCTGTCTGCATCCGGCAAGAAAGAAAAGTCATCTAGAGCTTGCTTCTAATAGGTAAGATCTTTACATCCTCTACCTACTACGAGGTAACTCATACATTGAATTATGAAGTTCCACACGCCACTCACGACCGCCTTCTCCGTGAAGGCTACCCTGCTCGCCTGTTTCCTGTCTCACAAGCTCAGAGACCAAAAGGGCAGAGCGATGGGTCTGTCCGTTCAGGTCGAGAGCTGGCATGTAGGCAGATGCCTGCGTTCCCACTTTCCCCGTCACTTTTGATCTGCCGGTTATTATACAGGAGTAAATAAGCCCCCTGTTATTCGAGCAGCTTATCCTCCTCGGTGATAAGAGCAAAAGTTATGCAATATAAACCGTTTTCCCTCTCACAGAGACACAATCTATTTGCACTCGCTCGCTGACTCTTTCACGCTCTCATATTTCTCCCCTCCCAGTTTCTCAGAGGCGACTTCTGTGTATTTGTGGTCGAGATTGAGTATGCTTGAGTGAATTATGCCAACACAATCCGTTGCCTCAGTTTTATGCAGTGTTTTATCCCCCTGGATAAAAGTCCTGCTCTGTTCTGTCCTCTACCTCACAAAAGCAAGGGTATGACACACAATATAACTGCAATAAATGGGTCGTAAAAGTGGCCACGCAGCGCTGTTACAGCGCACCCAGAAAAAAGGTGCGAACAAACAGGCTGCTTTCACAGTTTACTCGTGCTCACTCGCTGACTCTCTCACAGACCATTCTTGTGATTCGCCTTCGAGGGGACAGCATATTCATTCACGGTCCTGCCCTTTGGTCTCTCCCTGGACCCACAAACTTAACAAAGTGTATGGACGTGGCGCTTTCCCCTCTGAGACAGATGGGATCCCGTGTTCTTAAATATCTCGACCACTGGCTTGTTCTAGCCAGCTCGCGAGAGGAGGCGGAGAGGCACAAGGCATTCTCCTCTGTCATTTAGAGCTTGCTGATGCCCAGCCAACAAATAACGTTCCTGGGCACTGTAATAGACTCAATGCAAATAAGAGCATCAATCTCACCTGCGTCATTCATTATTTCTCTGCATGCTTATGTGACTGTACGCCGGGGCTTCCCCTGGGCTCGCTGTCATACTTGATCATTCCTCACTTACAGCACAGCGGGATTGAACTGAGTTTCCATAGCGTCTTATCAGATGCAGTACAAGTGAAGTGTCGACAGGGAACGAATAGGTTACTTCCATAACCCAGGTTCCCTGAGACACGGGAATGAGAACTGCGTTCCATGCCACGCTGTAAGTGCTCGTTGCTTCAGTCGAAGTACCGTAATCTGAAGTCCTGGAGCGAAGCGCGCACTATATATAGATGGCCCTGCCCCCTCAGGTGAGCTTTGTCTGGAGCTGCGGCCATTGGTCGGCGTAATGCAGCGCCCAGCCGATTGGTTTATAAAAGTACCACTGCAACAACCAATCGCCGTGCTGTTTCACTGCATGATTAAAAAAGGCTTCAGTTAGGAAGCAAAAAGGAGTTTTTCCCATAGCGTCTTATCAGACGCAGTGTCTCAGGGAACCTGGGTTAAGGAAGTAAACTATTTTTTTATCACTATTTGCACTTAGTAAATAGCTGCTGCCTTAAATGTATAAATTATTTTAATTTGAAAATATTTTTTGTGGAATCTCTTATATATTGACTTTTTTCCCCTAGGCACACACACCTTTAAAATAAAACTATATTGTTTAGTATTGTATACTAAAGTTATTATTGATGCAGAACCAATGACAAAATCAACTAAATCAAACAAGCACAAGGGCAGTAGGACAATAAATATTTTTTTGTTGAAGTGTCTGAGACTAAACTGACTGTCCAAATTGAAAGAGATTTACAGAACATTTTATGCAAACTGTCTATGAGGAAAACTAATGGTGTGTGTGATGTGTTTTAACCCCCGGAGGACATTTTTGGCAGTGCGTCGCTTGCCAAATACCTTTTCCGCCAATGTTGGGTTGGGTTTTGCTTAATGGTGTAAAACGGAGTTTGCAGACCAGAGATCATCCAGACTGTAATATCTCAAGATTGATGGCATTTGATTTGAGGTCAAGAATGATTATTTAACATTGGTTACTAACTGCTTAATCATGGTTAAAGCAAATAGCATGTTGTTGTGTTTTGTTTTTTTGGCAGGAGCATCATCTTAAGATACAGTAGATCAAGTATGAAAGACTCAATGGCCCATACGGCAAGTTTTGCTTGATTTAATTTGATGATTTTATGTATGTTTTATGACTGTGTGATGTATTTCTTATAGTTTTCAAAAGGATTAATCATTATGGAACTGGAATTCTGTGTTTTCCCTATCCTGGTCATGTCAATTATAGAACAGATTGTACAAAATCTTTTCACTTCTACGTTCTTAATATAATTCCATGTTTTTCTGGGAACAATCAATCACCAAATTTCAGGTAAGACTGACAGATGAAAATGATTTGGAGTGTGAACACTCATCTGTTGCCATGGTTGTCCACACCATACCTCTGCTTCACCCCCTCATGATGGACTGGTCCCCCGCTGTCTAGCAGGAAAATTTCTGTCAGATTTGATTATGTGGGCTGGCAATAAGAGACTGCTTTTGACCTCCAGGACCCTGCTCACTTTTTAACGGGCAAGTGTAGTGGACAGCCCTCAGAGAGTAATCAGTGTCAAATGAACCGTTGATAAATGTGTTTGGCTCTCATTTGAGAATCTGTCATGGAAGCTCACATGCAGAGGAGTCCAAACCTCTTTCCAGCCCTGCCGAGAAACACCAGGAGAGCTGCCTGTCGAGACCACCAATACCTTACTGTTTTTAGCTTTGCGGTTTTTAAGTTTTTAGTCTTTTCTTCTTCTGGATGACACACTTCGAAATGATATGTATGTACTGGACTTGGAGTGTTTTGTGTAGTAGGAGAGACTTCACTCATAAAATAGGTACAAAAGCTATCATTGGTGTGGTGCCTTTTGAATATTTTTACCTAAAGGTCAATATTGGTACTTAAAATGCACATACCTAAAGTGTGCATATTGCCTCCCCAGTGACAGCTTTTGTATCTTTATTTAAGGGTGTTGGTAATCATGGGGTTGTTGGAATGTTTTGTGCATGTACATTCTGAAGCTGTTGACTCTTTTGATCTGGTATATTTTGGTGGTACTAAAGCATTTGGATCACAGGGTGCGATGATGACAAAATGTGATGATTCCTGTACAAATCACCACATCTGTAAATGCATGTCTTTTGATCTCTGTATGTCTGTTAGCTGCTCTTAAACCTAAAGTCTGTCATATTTGTTTTACTCAGCAGTGTGCATCTGCAATTACTGCAACTTTTCATTTTGATAGAAAGCAGAAGATATATTGTACATAATCTTAGAAATGCTGAAGGTGATTGATTTGGCACCCTCAGAACCGGAATGTAAATTTTTTTGATTAAAGGTACATTTGAATATTTGAAATATTGAAAACTGTCATTTCAATCTGTTTTGCAGTAACATTACATTAAAACATAAAAAAATATGTCCTTGAATAAAGATTTGTTTATAACCTTGATCAGTCATCAAGTAGATTTTATTATTTATTTTATTTTATTTATTTAGTTTTATTTATTTATTTATTGTAATTTTTTTGATAATTGGATTTGAATTTACAAAGTTAGTTTAGAGTCACTAATTGAAAAATCATTAAGATATCAAACAGTTTGTTTATTTTGATTTAACTGTGATAATAATAAGAAATGTTGGTTACACTTTAGAATATGAAACACTTATTCCCTATTACCTTTGACCTTTTCCTCAATAAATATTAATCTTAGCTAGATTATGCAGAATCTTGAAGGCATTAATGTGTACTTAATTACTACTAATAAATAGCTAATTTCTAGTAATATGCATGCTAACAAGCAAAATAAATGTAATTTTAATTTAAACTTATCCAATAAGTTCTATTCAGTTCATGTCCCTTTAAGAATGCTCAAGTTCAGTGCTTTGAGATGGCACCGACATTTGTTTGATAATATGAAACTCGAGAGCATTATTAGGACCTGATTCCAAAAAGTATTCTGAAATTTAAGCATAATTCCTTTGTGGTCTGGCCTGTCATGTATTTCATTAAGATGCCATTATTGCCTCTGGACCCTGACTCCACTCTGTCAAGCTGTAGGGGCCTACTGACAGATAGCTCCACCATCTATTGATGTGTTTATTCCCCTGTTAGCTCTCAGTTGTAGATGGAAAAATAATTTGTTTTACGAGAGTAGAAAGGCACTTGCTAATGGCGGAGTGAATTGGAGTGTGTGGGCATTCAGCATAGTGCTTTATGACCTCATAGCTGGACAAGATATGTTTCGATGATTACAATCATATACAGTACAAGCCATAGCATGAGACTTTGTTCATTAGGCCAGTTACCATTTTTTTTTTCTTGACTCTGTGCAGTCATTTATATTTCGATTTCAACCTGAAATCTAAGCGACCTAATATAATTATGCTCCTAATGCTTGTTCCTGTTTATTTTTTTGTGAATGATTTTTCTGAAACAACACTGACGTCACTTGTCATGTGGGCGATCAAATAATGCTTTCAGTCTGGCTCCATTGTTGTATGTAATCTTTCATTTTGTATGATGCATTAGAATATTTTTAACAACATTTATTTATTAAAGAAATAAATCGCAGTATAGTACAAAAAAGGACCAGTTTCACAAACATGTCATCTTTAGCAAGTTAAAGCACTGAAAGACTGTAAAACCCAATTTTATTATGTAAATAAAAATCACAATTTTAGGACACTTTTCTTTCTTTTTAATACAGAGATGCCTGTCACTTGCTCCGCTGAGCATAGTCTACGCCACTTTTATCTTTGAGGGAATGTGGAGAAACTGACTGTTCTGAGCGCAGCTTTCTAAATGAAGATTAATGCAGGCATTTGGGTTCAAGGTGATATTTTATTTGGCATTAGCCTATCAATTTGCTAATGCACAACTTTGGAGAGATGCTCCGAAGAACAAGGTGACAGCTGTTGGAAATGGATATTGATTATAAAAGGCTGCTGGGTTTTCTTTTTACTTTTTCCCCTCCTTTTATCTTTGTCTTTCTCTTTTGGTCACGCTGTAATGTCTTGTGTAGCGCAAAGCATGATGGATGGCCAAAGCAGATTTCAAGGCTTCGCGTCAGAAGCGCACTTTTGAGGATACCTGATCGAATTTCAGCCCTCTTTTCTGTGGAATCTCTTGGATATCATTATTGATTTTCAACCTTAAAGCTTAGCCATGAGAATGGACCTGTGCGCAAATAACTGAATAAAAATAGACTCAGCGTTTAAATATTTCCTTTTAGCGCAATATAGGACTGCCGCATGGGAGTGCACATAGAAAATCGTTCGCCTGTGCAGTTAAGTTCAAGCGATTGCACACCTGTGTAGTCCACCTACATGCGTTTCTTTAGCAGTGGAAACTTTTAACAATTAAACTCCTTTTTCACTGCTCACTGCTTTTTTTCTATTTTTTTTTTTTTCATGTGTGAAGGTCAACAATATCTTCACTGCATTAATATTTGTTTTATGTGTTCTAATTGCAACCAATTAAAAAATTATTTGTCAGTTTTTGCATAATTTGACAATTATTACAGCTTGGAAAGGACACTCACAACCCCGAAGAAAGGAAACAGAGAAAATTTACACACACAAACACACACTGATGTGTCACACAAACACACTGTAATGTAGGGGATGGAAGCTAAATATTATGACCCACATATCAAGGTAACGCATTACACATATATGATGCAATTTTTACTTTCACCACTTAGCAGTATTTTAATTTAAACTGTAAAGTTGGAATTTAAGGTTGGATCTACAAGCTCCAGGTCGTCTTGTACTGGAGCTGATGTTTTTGTGTATTCAAAGTTGGACCCCATGATTTGATGAGTATTTGTGTCCTGACTTTATGATCTCATATAAAGCATGTGTGCATAACAGTGTCTTTGTTTGTGTAAAAACGCCTTGCTGTATAAGCACTTATTTCTCTCGCAGTGTTACTCTCGGCTGTTCTTGCCATATTTCGGGAGACGTGTGAATCTGGCTACCCATCTGCATCACAGCTGTGAGGTGTCCTCTTATTTAATTGACTTTGACATGGTGCTCCAAACACACAGCAACTCTGCAGAGCAAACAGCTTTAGAAAATGACTGAGAAGTTCTGAAGTGTTTGACAGTGTAAGTGAGAATCGAGTCATCGGTTTTGATCAACAGCCAAAGCAATTGAGAAAAACTGTAACCATATAAAGCCTACTGAATCATAATAAGCACATTTCCGTTTTAGGTCATAGAACTCATCTTTTTTTGCTCTTATATTCTTCTGTACCATACTGCATGAGCAATAAAAGTCACACATGATGCTCAAGAATTAATTACTGTAATAAATAAATGCCAAACTTTTCTCTTTTTTTTGAATTCTAACTTCTCTTTAAAATAAATAAATGATTACATTAATACAAACATATATTTAAAATAAATAAATGCAAACTTTTAAAAATACTAACTTCTCTTTAAAATAAATAAATGAATACATTACAGTAATACAAACTTATATTTAAAATACATAAATGCAAACTTTTAAAAAATACTAACTTCTCATTAAAATATTTGAATTAATAAATACAACAAACAAATGAACTGTGTAATGATATTAGTCAGACTTCATAAGGTTAATTTCTTAGTCTACAATTAAATCCTACATTTAAATAATGCTACTGATTGCTATATAAATAAAGCCAATGAAGGCTAAAGGTTAGGTTTAGCCCACAGCAAGACAGAGTACATTAGATGCCCGCCTATATTGTCACTAACTGTAATCCATTGATGGCGCAAATTAATTTAACCCTTCATTCTTAGATCAATAGCATTGATTATGATAATCACATCATTGGTGAAAGGTCAAAGGTTAAATGAGTTTAAAGACTGGTAAAGCCATTTAACACTCTGAACGATGTTCTGGATCTCTCTTTAAAACTGTAGGAGGGTTTCTAATTTTGTGACATCAAAACATATCTTTTAGAAAAATGTTTGAAAAACCAAGTGCTATGTTATATAATGTGTTGTCACAAAACTGTAAGTGTCTGTATATCCCTATGTGTACATCTTTCTACTGTACTGTATCTTTCCTCTTATTCGGTTTTTTCAAAACCATGCTGACATTTGGTAAATCGGTCTAAGATGAGCAGCCAGGCCTCAGAGTTACTAGAATATCAGATTGTGTTTGATGTGACAGATGTGTTAGCCCAAACTGACACAGCATTCATGACGGGGTACTTACTGTTGACATATTGGGGGCAGAGGAGGAGAAGTCTGCTGTCTTCGCTGACTGACTGTACCGAGACAGGCCTTGTGTAGAAAAAGTCAGATATGAAACTCTCGCATAAGCTGATGTTTTGCCTCAGAAGTGCAAGAATGCCAAGGTTGTCCTTGAAACCAAAGTCAAACCATAAACAGTTTTGTCAGCCTTGTTGTCCTAGACTAAGCGCTCAGCTTTAAGCCTTGATTGTAGTATCGGAGGTAATCAAAGCCGTTGGTAGCTCTTAAGATTGCATTGGCAAAAAAACGAGCAGGGAGAGAATGTATAAAGGGTGGCATGTGTTAAATTCAGACTGTCCTTGGGCCTGAACCTTTTACTGCTCTGTTATTTTGCCTTTAGCGCAGCGAGGCACTAATTAAGGGTTCATTTAATTTCCTGAATCAAACGGAATTTGTCAAACACTGCTACACGAGTGCTTCTTAAGCCCTGTGGTCTTTAAAGTTTCATCAAATAAATGCTGCAAGTCACAAAACACAATTCAGCAGATTTTTAAACAAGGTGTTATACGTTTGAGTGTCTGGAAAGAAAGTGCTGTATGTCCTACATTCTTCCCTTGCAAGGTTTTTTTTTTCTCCTGAAATGAACAAAAACGATACCAAGCATCACAAAAAGCTTTGAGTCGGTTTTAATTTTTACATCCAATGATGAATATGTTCTTTTTCATCCCTCTGCTCCGGTTGAGATGGGCAGTGTTAATATCTTTTGTGTTACTGACCTTGATGATTCCTTCGAATGGTCAGATGATTAATAGATTTAAATGATTGAATAACTCTTCTTTCAGAATGACCTTTTATATAAATATTTGACTTGAATATGTCAT
The DNA here is from genome assembly GCA_032357475.1 of Enteromius thamalakanensis. NCBI lineage: Eukaryota > Metazoa > Chordata > Actinopteri > Cypriniformes > Cyprinidae > Enteromius > Enteromius thamalakanensis. Next base: position 16,545,963 of record JAUCMT010000047.1, on the reverse strand, counting down.
GTTTAAATAATTTAATAGTTATTATTTCCATCAATTGAACTTGATGTCAATGTATGGCTTCTATTTTAGTTTTTATGCTATGTTTTCTTCATCAGTAATTTCATTTAAAATGGTTTAATTTAGGGCTGGGTAAAAAAGATTCCTCTATTTTAATTGATTCTCATTTTTACAAAACTATATTGATTCTTGAATCCTAAAAATCGATTAAAGGGTTACTGCACCCCAAAATGAACATTTTGTCATTAATCACATAGCCCCAAGCTTCAGTTGTCCACAGAACACAATTTAAGTGTGTTCTGAGGAGGACACATGGATGAATCTTTTGACTGTCCCCTTTGAATGCCAAGTAATAAACATTGTCAAGGTCCAGAATAAAAGACATCATCAGAATACTCCATCTGCCATCGGTGGTTCAACCATAACACTAAGAAGCCACGAGAATTATTTTTTACAGAAAGAAAACAAAGATAACATATTTATTTAACAATTCGTCTGATTGGTGTCTAACTACATTACTGCAGCACCATTTTAGAGAATATCCTCTCTAGGCAAACTGTGTCCACTGCTTTTCTGTGTCAGCTGCAACAAAAATATTTCTGATTCAAAGCAAAGCAGAAAACGTATCCTTGTGCTGCAGTTGACACTCAAATAGTGCTTTAACTGAGGAAAGACATCAGTATAACATCACATTTACCTCAGCAAATATATTCAGTGACCACAAACTTGTTATTCAGCTAAATAAATACAAATATTTTGTTAAATACATTTATTGTTCCCCAATGTTTTATGTTTAAAAACATTTCATGACAGTCAACATGTTTCTGGAGTATTGAAAATATAATTATAGTAACTTTATTTTAACTTAATTTTAACTGTTTGTAAGCAAATAAGCTAATTTTAATGTTCAAAGTTAATGTAGTAGCATTGTAGAATATACCTTAAGAAACCTGGGGATCCAAAATGATCAATATCAAACACTGAATATAATGAGAATCACATAGTGATATTTATATCAAAACCCAGCCCTAGTTTCATCAGTGAAATAAACCTAGTCTTGTCACAGTGTGACCAACAAAATACCTTTAGTTTTTATTGTTCAAAATGTTTAGTTCTCAACTGGGTTTTAAAAATATGTTCTATATTTATGCTACTCATGCAAACTTGTAAACACACCTGAAGCAAGAGAGCTGTATTTCCCTCAGCTGCCATGTGAAAAGTAATACAATTCAAAGCTATATGTTGACATTTCCAATATGAGGGCTGTGGGGACTGTCCACTAACCCATGATTGATCTTTATTCATCCTTAACGCACAAAACATGCTTAGAGTTTAATGCAGTGCTCCCAAACTGCCTTAAATTGGTTATTGATTTAGATTTTTCTAAATGCAACATTGCATCTGCTTTAGTCAACAGCTTGTGACATTTGTGTTCACAGCAGCGGTAAAAAGTGAAAACATACAAAAAAACAAAAATACAAACCAAAAAAGTGACCTAAAAAAAGATAATGACGACCATGCACTCTAAAACAAGCAGGAAATAGTCAATCTGAGAGCTTGTTCAGATCTGATACAATCACAGCCTCCAATAATGGCAAACATGTGGGATTTTACAGCAGCACAGCACGCTGAATTCATTTCCTCTGTGTTTTTGCTCAGCATTTGCTGTAATTCAACAAAGCTGTGATCTCCATGCCTGACACTTGGCTGTTTTCATAAAGAAACATCTTCAGTTTCAACTCTAAAATGCACAGTATTCCCTTTGTATAAAGTAATCACATGGCATGCATCCAGCAACTGTAGATGTCCATCTGTGAGGTTAATGTGTGTTGTGCACGGTCCCAAACTATTAAATATTTGGAAGACGTGAGACCTCCATACTGTATTCTCATAAACTATAAAATATCTGCAGTATTGATTTGTGGACAATAAATATTCTGTTGGTAACTGGAGAGAGGATTAAATCTTTAAGATATATTGTACGTTGTGACCGTGAGTCATTGACTTTTAAATGTGTTAGCTGTCTTTGATCACAATGAGCAGTTTTATTCTTCAGCTTTAATGGTACGAGTCTTTTTTGGAAATCTTAAGGGCGCGCAGTGGCCTCGGGCACGCTCAGAGCTGCCGGAGACCTCTGGACCCTGAGAGGGTTTTTTGGGGGGAGGCTGTACAGCTGAAAAACTTCATGGGGAGGTATTCTGGCTCCAGGCAATTCAGAACTCAGTGGAGAATATAATGGGAAAGAGAGAAGAGAGAGCTGACTCAGGAGAAGATGCAGAGTGTAGAATAATAGAGCGAAAGAGAGTGGGACAGATTTATGTTTGTGTTTGTGTGCCTCTGTCAGTGACCTACATATCTTGAAAACATTCTCTATATTATACTAAAGCAAAGATGGAATCTTTTTCAACTTGAAATCATAACTAGATTGTCAAGGATAGTTCAATCGAAAGGGAAAGTTTTGCCATTATTTATTCACCTTCCTATTGATTCAAACTTTTTATTATTATTATTTTTATTATTATTATTATTATTATTATTTTGTGTAACATTTTATTGGGCCTCACTTGTCTTGGAATTTATTTTTTAATGCTAACATTTAAACTTAGATCAAATATATATTTATATATTTAATTGCTGGCCTATTGGTGACACACTATATATCTTGAAAAAATCTATCTATCTATCTATCTATCTATCTATCTATCTATCTATCTATCTATCTATCTATCTATCTATCTATCTA
>JAUCMT010000047.1:16526275-16536552 GCA_032357475.1 Enteromius thamalakanensis | reverse complement strand
GAGGGGAAACTAAAACTCGGGTGATGGTTCCCGCTGCTGTGATCCGGAGAGCGCCACAGAAGCGCGGCTTGTGACAGAGCCCCCCCCCTGCGAGCGGCTCCTGAAGCGAGCAACCTGGCGACGCCGAGGTCTTCCTCGAGGTCTCGGGGCTGGCCTAGTTGGGTGAGAACGATGAAAGAGTTCAGTTAGTGAAGGGTCCAGGATGTTGTTCGAGTTGACCCATTGTCTTTCCTCAGGCCCATAGCCCTCCCAGTCGACTAGATACTGGAGTTGTCTGCCTCGGCGCCGGGAGTCCAGGATCTCGTGAACACGATAGATCTCGTCTCGTTCCGTGGTCAGGGGAGGGATGTCGGGAGCCGCAACCTCGTCTAGGCCCCTCTCTCCGGCGGGTGCAGCAGCGGGCTTGAGGAGGGAGACATGAAAAGTGGGTGAGATACGATATTCTGCAGGAAGTTCTAAACGGTAAGATACTGGTGTGATTTGTCTAAGGATTTTGAAAGGACCCACGTACCTGGGACTTAATTTCTTGCAGGGCAGCCGAAGACGAAGGTCCCGTGTAGACAGCCATACCCATTGTCCTGGCTCGTACGGCGGGTTGGGACGACGATGTCGGTTGGCTTGTGTGGTAACTCGGCGAATGGCCCTTTGGAGCTGAACATGGGCCTCTTCCCATGTCTGTTCGCTTCGTCGCAGCCAGTGATCGACCGAAGGTAAGTCCGATGGTTCACCTGACCAGGGGAAGAGTGGAGGCTGAAACCCCAGGACGCATTGGAAGGGCGTAAGGTTTGTAGCGGGTTTTCTCAAGGAATTTTGTGCGTATTCTGCCCATAATAAGTACTCACTCCAATCATTCTGGTTCTTGTGGCAGTATGAGCGAAGAAAGCGAATGAGCTCTTGGTTTAAACGTTCCACTTGCCCGTTGGACTCGGGGTGGTAGCCGGAGGTGAGACTGATGTTGATTTGGAGTTGTGAACAGAACGCCCTCCAGACTTGGGATATGAACTGTGGCCCCCGGTCGGATACAATGTCCTCTGGCAGGCCGTAGAACCGAAAGACCTGCTCCATGAGTGTCTGTGCAGTTTCCCAGGCTGTAGGTAGTTTGGGAAGGGGAATCAATCGACAGGCCTTGGAGAATCGATCCACTACGGTTAGTATGGTGGTGTTCCGCTGAGAGGGAGGTAAGTCAGTAACGAAATCTACTGCAATGTGTGACCAGGGCCGGTGAGGTATGGGCAGGGGCTGAAGCAGACCCGCAGGCCGAAGTCGGGAGGTCTTGGAGACTTGACACACTGGGCAGGCGTTGACAAACTGGGTAACCTCCCTGGGGAGACTGGGCCACCAGAAGCGATTAGTGGTGAGTTCTGTGGTAGCCACAATCCCTGGGTGTCCGGCGTTGGGACTATCATGGATGAGATGTAGGAGTCGATTACGAAGGACTTCAGGTACGTAGATTTTATCAGAAGGACACTCTGGAGGCACAGGGTCGATAGTTTGGGCGTCGGTAATCTCCTGCATAATGTCCCATTGCACGGGAGCTAAGATGACGGATGGAGGTATGATCGTCTCTGGTAGTGTTTGCTGTGAGGTCTCGTCAAACTGGCGAGAGAGAGCGTCTGCTTTAAGGTTCTTTGATCCGGGACGATACGTTATTTGAAAGTTGAAGCGGGAGAAGAACAAGGACCAGCGTGCCTGTCTGGCGTTGAGTCTTTTGGCGGTTCTTAAGTATTCTAAATTTCGGTGATCGGTGAAAACCAGGAAGGGTTCTTTGGCTCCCTCTAGCCAGTGCCGCCACTCCTCCAATGCTGCCTTTAATGCTAGAAGCTCTCTATCACCGACGTCGTAATTTTTTTCTGCCTGTGAGAGCTTTCGGGAGTAGTACGCACACGGAAATAGTTTTGCTGGTTCCCCCTGGCGTTGTGAGAGAATGGCTCCCAGTCCTGTATTGGATGCATCCACCTCCACTACAAACTGTCGCTCGGGGTCTGGGTGTCGGAGGATGGGGGCAGAGGTGAATTTGGTCTTTAGTTCGTGGAAAGCGGCTTCACTCTCTGGGGTCCAAGGGAGCTTCCTGGTTCCCTTGCGTGTCATGGAGGTTAAGGGTGCTGCAATTTTGCTGAAGTTTCGGATGAACCTCCTGTAGAAGTTGGCGAAGCCCAGGAATCTTTGCAGGTCTTTCAAGGTTTGAGGTTTAGGCCAGTTGACTACGGAGGTGACTTTATTTTCATCCATGGCGACCCCCTCTGAACTGATGACGTACCCCAGAAACGACACTTGAGTTTGATGGAAATCACACTTAGACAATTTGGCGTAAAGTTTATGATCGATCAAGGTTTTCAAGACTGTCCTTACGTGTTGGATGTGAGTCAGAAGGTCTTCGGAGTATATCAGGATATCATCGATGTACACTATCACAAACCGGTTGAGCATGTTCCTGAAGATATCGTTTACTAATGCTTGAAAGACGGAGGGACTGTTCGATAATCCGAACGGCATAACAAGATATTCGTAGTGCCCATCGGTGGTAGAGAAGGCTGTCTTCCATTCGTCTCCCTCCCGTATGCGTATCAAATTGTATGCACTCCGTAGGTCTAGCTTGGTGAAATAACGGGCTCTGCGAAGCTGTTCCAGAGCAGCGGGAACGAGTGGAAGGGGGTACCGAAACTTTACTGTGATATCGTTGAGTGCTCGATAGTCGATACAGGGTCGTAGTCCTCCATCTTTTTTCTTAACGAAGAAAAACCCTGCTGAGGCAGGGGATGTGGATGGTCGTATGAAACCTTTACTCAACTCTTCCTGGATATACTGTCGCATGCATTCGGTTTCAGGCTGGGATAGCGGGAATATCCGGCCTTTAGGTGGTATGGCTCCAGGTAGGAGTTCAATGGCACAGTCAGAAGCTCGGTGAGGTGGAAGTTGGGTGGCCTCTTCTTGACTGAATGCCTTTTGAAGGTCGTGATAGTGTGAGGGGAGTATCTTGATGTCAACCTCCTCCGTGGTAGGCGACGAAGAACTGAGGAGCTTGGTGGTCTGATGAAGACAGTGCTGGTGACAGTATGGTGACCACTGCGTGATCTGATGAGTCTCCCAGGATATGCTTGGGTTGTGGAGCTGCAGCCATGGGAGTCCTAGGATGATCGGGTGCTCAGGTGAGTGGATGACATGAAAATATAACTTCTCGATGTGAAGAAAACTGGTGAGCAAAGTGAGTTCTTGGGTGCGGGTGGTTATACGTCCAGACCCTAAGGGTCGGCCATCGAGGGCTGCCACAGCCACGGTGGGGTTACATGGAAGGAGAGGAAGAGCATTTTTAGTGACGAATTCCTGATCAATAAAGTTCCCCGCAGCCCCCGAATCTATGAATGCTTTAGTCCTAATCTTCTGATTGTTGTTGACTATACATACATCAATTCTCATGGATGATGACAAAGAAGTAGCACTCACCCGATATGTTCTGGTTCTAGGTGGTCGGGTCGGGCAGTCAGAGATGATGTGCCCCGCAGCGCCGCAATACAAGCACAAATGGTTAATCCTCCTGCGCTCTCGTTCCTCCTGGGAAATGTGAGTGGCGCCGATTTGCATAGGTTCGGGACCCGCAGCGTAAGGTCTGAAGACGGGCTGTGCGAGGGCGCGCCGGGGCTTACGTGAACGGCGCAATTGATCTGTTTTGATAGCGAGCTCCATGAATCGTTCCAGAGTAAGATCCTCGGCGCGGCCGGCGAGTTCGGTCTGTAGCTCATCACTCAATCCGCGGCGATATAAAGATTTCAGTGGATCACTATCCCATCCTGTTTGCGCTGCCAGTGTTCTAAAAGTCATTGTGAAATCCGCGGCTGAAGAATTACCCTGTTTTAATGAAAGGAGTTCGTCTCTAGCATCTCTTCCATCCACGGTGTGATCAAACACCTCCCGGAATTGACGTAGAAAGCTATTGTAGCTGGGAAATGCCATGCTGCGTCCTTTCCATAAAGCCGTTACCCAATCCAATGCTTTACCAGATAACAAGGAACAGATCAAAGACACCTTACTGTCATCGGTGTGGAAACAACTTGCTTGTTGGTGCATGTAAATCTCGCACTGCATCAGAAAGCCCTCACATTTTCCTGGAGCGCCGCTGTATTTTTCCGGAAGTGCGAGTCGAGCGGGGTTGATGACAGCGGGTGCCGCTGGTGTTACGGTCACGAGCGGCGGCGGAGCAGCTGCTTGGCTCAGCGCGGTTGTGGCGGTAGTCAGAGCTTGGATGGAACTCACCAATTCCTCGGTAAGTTTGGTTAACTTCTCTAGTTGTTGATGGTGAGAAGCGAGAATGGAAGCTTGACGGCCTACCTCGCCGATGACTTGTGATAAGGTTGCTGGATCCGGTTGCGGCGAAGTATTCTGTGATGAATCACGGGAGTCGTGTGGATCCATTTGCTAACCTCTTTATTAGAGCGTAGTCAGACAGGCAAAAGTTCGTAGACGGGCAGACAGAAGTATACAAGGGCAGGCAGATTCGTAGTCAAACACAGGCAGGAAGTTCAGGGCAGGCAGCAGAAATCAGTAGTCAATAAGCAATCCAGAAATCGGTAAACAAGGTAAACAGGCAGGAATAAACGCTCAGAAATTAACACCAACGGTAGCTAATACTTCGCGTCTAACATACATTAAGTCATGGTTTAAATAGGCCCAGAAATGCCGAACAGCTGTGAAATCGGCCCAGGTGCGTGGGTATAAAGAGTCCGGAGGGGAAACTAAAACTCGGGTGATGGTTCCCGCTGCTGTGATCCGGAGAGCGCCACAGAAGCGCGGCTTGTGACAGGCCGGTCTGTATATAGATTATAGAAAGTATGTGACCATTATAATTTATATGTGTAAAGAGATGTTATTGCTTTTATGCAGCAAAGACACATTCAGTTGATCAAAAGTTACAGTAAAGGCATTTATGGTGTAATGTAAAGATTTCTGTCATTTCCACAAAAACATTCAACATTGATAATAATTTTTGAGCCCCAAATCAGCATATTAGAATGCAAAAGTGATGATTAATTTTTTTTTTAACAAAGTAAAAGAAATGGCTACTGAAAATTCATTATCACTATATGATAAACAGTATATATATATATAAACAAAAACAGTTGCTTTAAATTGTAATAAAGTTTCACAATATAACCGTTTTACTGATTTCTGATCAAATAAATGCATTCTTATGTGGAGACTCATTTAAAAAAAATATATTTAAAATTATTAAAATTAATTAAAAAATATGCAGTTGCATGCTTTTTTAAACTTTAATCTAATGGATACTGCAAAAATTGTCTGATACCTAAATCAAAATTAAATCAATAAATAAATAATAAAAAATATTTTCTGTTCTAAAAAGGGCAGCTGAAGTTTCCTATTTTTTATGTATTTTTTTAATATACATAAAAAGATTAATATACATATTACTGATACTAATATAAATAAATAAAAAAATATATAACTTTTAAATTAAATTTTTAATGTAAAATGTCACAGGGAATTATAGGAATGTCAGTTTATGATTATGGTTTGTAAATAATAAGATGACTATTAACCCCTAATAGGTATGGACATATGTAAACTATATTCCAATCAGCTTCCTCATATATTCATTTTACCTCTCATGGTTGCATGCAGTGTCTAATTTTCCCATCCCTAAATGTCAAGTTTAAAAAAAAAATATGATGGCCTCTTTCTGAGCAGCCCTTAGTCAGAATAAGTGGAAATGAGTACCAGACTGTGAGACTTCTATACAACCGAATCAGAGCTGTGTCTGTGTGTGGCAGTTCATCATGGCCAACAGCCCATCAGCAACTAATCACACAATGGCATCATGCACCATAATCTTTTCCTTAATATCTCTTTTCCAGCGCTCAGACGAGACATTTAACGTTTGCAAGATGTGGCACAATGTTTCTGGAACTCACCACGAAAAAGACACAAACGACACTCCTTTTTCACCCCACAATCAACTGCAACCGGCAGAGGCCACTCTTCCAGAAACTAGTGCCAGCTGTGCACCAAAAAGCAGCACATCTGCAGAGGGTTAGAGGAAATCCAGACCTCCACTGAGAAATATCCTGTACGATCCACCAACTCCCCGCAAAAACCCTAAATAATGCTCTTTTTGAAAGTGGAAAGTCAACCAAATGTTATTTGAGCGGTTCACTGTAACTCTCACAATAGGAATACTGGCGACCTGCCCGGTGCTGGTGGAAAGCAAGGACAGCAGTCAAAACATGTAGCGGAGATGGTGACAGCTCTCCCCTTTCTTCTCGTTTTCTTTCTCTGGCTCGGCAGAATGCAACGGGCGCATTCTTTCCTGCATGGGTCAACAGTATTGAGAGTCTCGCTGTAGCACGCTGATCAAAGCAGGCGTGATATGGCCCATGCATGTAATACAATTTAAAGCGCCATACTCACTTTTTAAATTGAATTAGGAACTTTGATACCTAATGAAAATTTGAGGCAGGAAGTGCTTTGATAGACAAATTAAAATTCCATGAAACCAAATAACTTTGAAAAGAAAATAGGCACAGCAACAGCGTCAGCTGGGTTGGAGGGAGGTTGCGGGGGGTAAAAATTGTTTCATACGTTTTCTTGTTTGATGTAACTTATATGCTACTTTGAAAACAAATGAAGTTTTCAAACCAATTTCGGGAGGAATGGCTGACGATTATTAGACACAGCTGGCACCATTTACTAATCAATCCCGCTTCCATCGTAAGCCAATCCAATCCATACTTCGCCACCATAAATAGTCTAGTTTCCCTTCCGTATCTCGTTTTTTGCATTCCTCCATTCCCCTTCTTCACTGTTCACTCCTTTCCTCTGGGGGCATGCAGGATTCGAGCTGGACTCTGAGCCACACCCTCATTAGGGCTCTCGCTACTAGGGCTCAGGGTTCGCCGAGCTCCCGGCTCGCCCCCAACAGCATGCCAAACATGCTATTTTTATCACTATTAATGAGGAAGCGTGAACTAGTGAACACTGAATTACAAAAAAAAAAGCAACAGCGTCAACTACGTTATCTCAAAAATGCTTTAAGTGTACAAGCCAAGGTCAAATGCTTTAAAGACTTCCTGAGTAAAATAAGCAAGTGTGCTTGCAGATTGAGAGGTGCTGACTCATCAGTGCATTAGTCAGAGGAGCAGTTAGACTTTTTTGTGAGTGATGCTGGTAGGATGGTTTTCTAGCAGGCTGATAGACGGGCATCTGTTCCAACAGGCTCTAATTAACATCCGCCGTCTGTGAAGTAACATCTCTGCTGTCAAACGCTACAGCTGATCGTGCACGGAAACATCTGATGGATTTGTGGAGTCCTGATATTAGTATTCCATCAAATCTGCTTCTGTTTCTCTTTTGTAAATGTCGCTTTTGATAAAAGCAGACACTAAATTCATAAATAAACATGCAATGATAGCAGTATTAGATATTATAACATGTAGGCTATTGTTCCAAGTTCTGTACGTGGACTGATCAAATATTGGCCTTGTTATATTCCTACTGTATTATAACAATTTTGTTAACTATATCACTTGAACAGCTCATTTAGTAAACTGTTATTTTTATTACATAACATTCTGTTATGAGAGTGACTGAGAAAGGATGAGGACACCTGATTATTAAAACACATTTTTAATGAAAAGTCGAGCATATTTTTTTTATTTTTGGTAATCTATCTATCTTCCAAAAAGTAACTTACTCAAAGATCCTGAACTACAAAGCACCACCACGCAAGGACTAAGATGTTACTTTGGGGACGTAATATGAAAAATGTTGTTACAGTTCAGGAGCTACTGGAAAGCCCCTGTCAAAAATGATAATTGTTCATTGTGTCCTAGCGTGGCTGCTAGTCAATTTTAATAAAGCCGCTTACAATGGTCCAACTGTACAATCTTCAAAAAACACCATTCACAGGGCCCTAGCTGAACACGTCTACAACAGCCATGACTGTGCTGTTTGTAAGTAAGCCGTCCCTATAGATGTGTTTTGCTGAAGTGGATTAGGATGACGGCCGGACTAATCTAGTTAAATGTGAAAATCCCCTTTGTGAGCTGAAATTCTCCCACACTTCCTGTGGCTCATCCTCTACCACAGTCAGACAATAGCTCAGTGAGGAGCCGGATCATATTAAACACAGAGGACTTTGCCGCAATCACATGTTCCCCCGGTATCTCAATAACTGAGTAAAACCAGCTAGGCTTTTTTTCCTCACCGAGCAACAAAATGCGATTTGGTTTACAGAGGGAGTAACAGAGAAAATCAACTGACATACATTTCGTATTTTTATGAAAAACAACATCTGTTCAAACAGCATTAGCAGTCTAGGTTCAGCAGTCGCAGACTGACATGTAAAGAGCTGTCAGTTTGGGCTAAGACACCGTGAGCTAGCATGACGAGGAAACTAGCATACTAGATTTCCTTCAGGACTTTAGTACTGATCAAAGCGCTACGGTGTGTGACCTTTTTGGTATTCAGTGTCATGTGAGGATGGCACTTGTTGTGCTCTGAACGTTTTGTTTTCGCCTTAATGAAAGTAAAGGCCGAACGCGCTGGGAGCTAACGCTAAATGTCACCGCTAATCAACCAGGATTACATGATAAATGAAAAAAAAAACAGCCACTGGGCCACAACTAAAAGTAATAAGAAAACAATCCAGAGTAATTCAAATTTATTTGCGCATTTATCTAATATATTTAATTTTCAGATTGAATTAGCATTCAAGAATTATGCGTCCAAGCTTAATGTATCAAGTGCTTCCCAGTTCCCAACACATCCAAGAGAGTGCGCAATGAGAACGAATTAGTTCCCGGATAGTCACGTGACCCAAATTGAATCCTCTTCAATCTCCCTTTGTCATGTTCACCGTATTAAACAATCACATGACACCAGTAAGCAGGGCAGAAAGGATGACCGGTTGTCATTTAGGATGGCGTGATGGATCACCCTGTGATAATGTGTCATTTTACCAAACCACAAATTAGGCCCAACTCCATATATTAGCAGATGTGAACAATCTGTAACAGTAGGACATATTGATTCATTTTGAAATACACATTGACATAATTTGAAAAGGTTATATGGTGAGGCGCAGAAGGCTCGAAAGGCCAAAACATGACGGATGGGGTTGTCTGGTGTGTGCACAAACTCGTACGACGCACCGATTCACTCCCAACAAATGTAGAAACACACTAAGCGGACAAATTCACTTTTACTCACTCTCTCTGTAACACACACGCACACAGTAGCGAGTCCCGAGGGTGTTTAGTCTAATTACCCCTCTCAGTCAAGCTGTCAGACAGGGGCTTAGGTGTCTCTTAATGTGAGTGCAGAAGGCATTAAAAGAACACAGGAGCCCGAGGCTGGATGGTGCGATATAGATCCACTCAGACCTCCGGAGGCTTCGGACAGCAGCGCTGGAAAACTGACCCCTGCCCCTTGTAAAAATGGCCCTGAGTATCGCCCCACACACACTTCACACTCTACCAATGACACGCAAAATAAACATAGATAATACCTTTTTTTACTTCTTTGCTTAACGAGAAAACTTCCCACCTTTGTGATTTGTCTACTCTATAAACCCTCCACGTTTTATCATTGTGTAATGGGAGCACAAAAGCCCATGTAATACTCATTAAATGGAGAAACTAGTGTCATTTTTTTCAGTTCTCAGCACTGCGGCACAGAGGCCTGTGACATGAAACGAATCCGCTACGGCAAAAGCGAACCGTTAGAGATGATTTGTGTACTGTTTGAACTTCTGTAGCGCAATATGATTTGTTTGAAAAACCGTCCGTAATGTTCATCTGTACTGTCTTGCCTGGTGATTGTATTATTGTGGCCCTACAGGCTGCCCATAAATCTGTCCTACTGCCATACTAATGATGGCTGAAAAATGACTATGTGTTCCATATGATGTGTGTGCGCGTGTGCATGCTGTATAATGCACAGCAAGACAAAGGAGAGAAAGAGAGAGTGGGGATTGGTTGTAATGGCCAAAACATAGAGTGAGAAGTGAGGCAGGAGGGCTTTTAAAAGCTGACCTTCTCTGACCCGTTATCTCTCTCTGGAGAATATGTCATCCGTCTCCGGCACAGCGCTCAGGTCAAAAAGGCCCTGTTTTGCTTAATGTAAATGCAGTCTGAATAAAAAAGAAAAAAGGAAAGACACTTTTTGCAGTTATAGCCTCATTAGAAGGCTGAATGTTATGAGGTGGATGTAATATATATATATATATATATATATATATATATATATATATATATATTTTATATATA
>JAUCMT010000047.1:16483241-16499112 GCA_032357475.1 Enteromius thamalakanensis | reverse complement strand
GATAGATAGATAGATAGATAGATAGATAGATAGATAGATAGATAGATAGATAGATAGATAGATAGATAGATAGTAGGGCTGGGCGATATATATATCATACAATATATTGTGCGCATCTCGTCAGTAAAGCCGGTTCTTTGATTAGGGCTAAATCTCGGTCAGCTGTGTTTAAATGCAGCGCCAGTTTATGAACAGAGCCGTAGATCAACGAGAAGCTGAGCCATTGAATCACCCACAAAACTTACGCGTAGCTTCTCAGTGATTTTTTCTTCTCTTCTTCTCTTTTTTTTTCTTTTCTTAAATGGGAATGTGCGCATTCTGTGCCACATGTCAATAACGAGCATACATTTCAATAACATAAAGTGTGTATGCAGATATTGAGGACCACAAATCGTGGTAAGCTGTTCTTCACTGTATGTCCGTATGCCTTACAGGCCTCTCAGAAATCTCAGAAAAGAAAAAAAGTATCTTATATTGCCAAAACGTCTCTCCCTGAAGAACAAAGCAGCGAGCATCACCCTGATAAACGACTCAAATCTAGCACTGTTCCTCCAATAAATGTTTGCTTTTGTTAAGCAAGGCCTCTGCTCTTTCAGTTCAGCCTAAACACCATGAGGACAAATCACTTTGTGCTGCCTAATGCACTCTCGCTCTCTCTCCAGAACATTCTGCCACACAAAGCAGACAGATATGAGATGTTCGGTACACCGGGGTCTGCTATTGTACTTTGCTGACAGGAGAAAAAAAGCTGTTCCCGCTCTACGTGAAGGTCTTGCACATTTCAGCTTCATATTTCCTCGCACACTCAATTTACATATCAATTTACCTTCCTGTTCTAATATGCTGTCACATGAGCACCGTTCTTCTTCATGACGGCTTCCAGCTTTCTGTCCTGCAGACCATATACCGTGGCTCCTATAAAATATAGTTCACCTAAAAATGCAAATTCTGTCATTTATTCACCTCCATGTCATTCTGTATGACATTCTTTCTTCCATGATTTTAATTTTTAAACAATTTCCTGGCCTCTCTTTTGCCAAAATGCATCATAAAAGTATAATAAAAGCAGTCCATTCAAATCAGTCATCTAAAGCCATTCAATAGCTTTGTGTGATGAACAGACACATTTATTTGTCAAAATCTTGATATTCAAAATAGCTCTCACTGACATGTTCATGAGACTTTATATCAGAAGAAAGATCTGATCCATCAACTAATCATTTTAAGTCTAACATTTCCATTCAACTGATTGTTCACGGAACCATCTGAAAGATTTGTTCACTTATTTTAATGTTTTATTTTGCATAAAGTTATCACATGGCTTCAGAAAATCTAGAATATAATGTTTGATTGATGCTCATTTATAAAGCATGCATAAGCACAGATATGATCGTAGAGTGTGCATACACTTAAATCTACTCCAACGTCTTGGAAAAGTGCTTAGCGTCACATCAGGGTCTGAGCAGACATTTTTTTTATTGTCAGAGCATTGCAGGTTTTTGAAAATATAAGCTGTTCTTGCAGCTCCCTGTTCTAACTCTTCGTCACTATTTGTCTTATTCTATCACTTTTACTCTCAAACATTGCTAGTAAATGATTCTTGAGCTCCAAATCAGCATATTGGAATGATTTCTAAAAGGACTGTGTAAAAATAGAGGACTTTAAACATTGCTGCTAAAATTTACTCAGCTTTGCCATAAAAGGAATAAATAACAGTTTAAAATGCATTCAAATAATATTTTGCAAAATTACTACATTTTTAACCACATAAATTCAGCCTTAGCAACATTAAACAAGACTCTTTTGAACGCACACACACACGTAAAAAAAATGATTTAAATAAAAATGCAAGCAAGAAAAAAACCCCAGCTTGTTATAGTATGCTTGCCATTTTATGCATGTCTCACGATGTTTCAATAATTTTTATTCTTTCCTACTCTCTTATCTGACCTTTTCACTTTTTGGAACTTCCATCACAATCGTTTCTCCTCTGCCTTCATCTTCCTCGCTATATTTTCACATCTACATCTTGACACTCTTTGAGGGTTTGTGTCGGAGCAGAGCCGATGATTGTGCTGACAGTGTGCTTTCTGCTCGGAGCGCTCAGTTAGGCTGCAGCATACTAACACTATTGAAATGAGACTTGGGGAGAAAGTGATCTGCTGTAACAGGAACCCCAGAGCTGTAGAGCCCATTCCCATCAGCCTCTGCCCCGAGCACCGAGCTGACTAAGGCGCTTTTTTGATTCCCCTTTCTCTGCGAGGTGCCTGGTGTGAAAAAGGGCTCTCCCCAAAACAGAATTTCTTTAGGATCAAGAATGCCGGCCAGACAAAGATGGCGGCATGATCAAACGAAAGGGAACTTTCTCCTCTGTGTGAGTTCAGATGGATGTTTTTTTTTACGCCAAAGCGCCTTTAGAAGAAAGTTTGATACCTTTCAACTGAGTAAATATGGATGTAAAGGGAGGCTTTGAAACCAAACAGCATCAAATTGAAATGTGAATCTAATGGAAGTTCAAAGACTGAAAGACACAAAAGAACTTCGCAACCTTCACTGAACCTTCTCGAAATTCAAACTTCGGACAAATGACGACAAACAAGCTGCGTAATGAGAAATATTTCATATGACAAGCAGGCTTTCTCGATATTCAGACCAGTCAGTCGAGACAAGCAGGACTACAGAAACAAGAGGACGGGTCAGGGTTCTCTTCTATCCTCTTGGCATTCCATTCATCTCCATTAAAGCCTCCCTAGCCACATGTCCTTGCCAACTTTCTAACTGACTCGCAATTAGGTGAAAAAAATGGTTCAGATATTCCCATGACTGCCGCTGCCCTTACCCTCATGCTCCAGCAGTGTGTTGAATTACGATCACCTCATCTGGTTTAATTCATCCAGCATCTCATTTTACAAACATAAAGTGGACCGCCGCATAAACTGGACTAAGACAGTCGAGATCAAATACGCCTTTTGATAAAGAGCAATCAGTGACCCTACCAGTCAGTTTATAATACACTTGAAATAAAAATTTCCTTTCTGACCTTGATTTTTATTCAAACGAACGTGAATGTTTACCGTAGGCTTCTGCAAAATACATACATCTGACCTCCACCCTGACCTTCTCTACTGCTCCGTTCCACCTTCCAAACATCGTTCTCATCT
This sequence comes from Enteromius thamalakanensis, assembly GCA_032357475.1. NCBI lineage: Eukaryota > Metazoa > Chordata > Actinopteri > Cypriniformes > Cyprinidae > Enteromius > Enteromius thamalakanensis. The sequence goes on along the minus strand of JAUCMT010000047.1, from coordinate 16,495,951 downwards.
CAGAGTGATGAAAGGCAAGCAGTCTTAAATGTTGACTTCCTGTTTGGCGCGAGTCTGGGTTGGAAAGACCTGTAAAACCTGAAAGGACCCTGCAAAGGGCACAGCATGAAGTTATTTCCTCTCATAATGCTTAATTGCTTGTTTGATTACCTTGTGTTTGCCACAGCATTAAAACGGGAGGTGACCAACCTTAGCCTTTCATTTGACAATAAGCATGTGACCTTGAGATAACGGCCCATGCTGAAGACACAAAACAGCTATGTTCAAGCTGATTTGTGGATTTTACTTTTTATTAACAGATGAACCAGAGAAGCGTAGGAGACAACGTGACCTTCTCAGTTCTGCAACATGTCTAAAGCCAATTCATGAAGCTTGTGTAAGAATTCTAAAAAGGTTTACCAATTCAGAAAAATTATTATGTTTAAAAATGCCTACTGAGCACTCTTATAAAATATAGTTATTTGAACAAACATTTATAGCTTGACACTCTAGAAGAAATTTTCAAAGTTCCACCAAGGACTTTTTAATCTCTTGAATAAAAGGAAATTCTAGGTAGTTTATGATCAAATAAAAATCTGATGACATATTGAAGATTGTTTCAGCTGTTTTTGCTTAGACAATTTAAGACAGTGGGGTCAAAAAATAACAGAAACAGAAAACAGTTTGGAACGACATGAGGTAAAGTAAATTATGTGACTATGGCATTGTTACAATGAGGACGCTAGACATGCGAGTTCATGTGCAGTAAGTTTATTAACAGACTCAGAGTCAAGACAGAAACGGTCGAGCGCCGGCAAACGGGGTAGCGGAGGAATAGGCATAGGTAAACGAGAAAACAGAGCAATGTTCAAATACCGTTAATCAGTCCAGGGGAAAAGACAGAGGGAAAATCCGAGTACAGGCAGAAGGTCGGCAATGAATAAATCCAAAAGGCAAAACAAACCAGAAAACAAAGACACGAATGAACACGAAAGGAAATTCAGGAACCAGGGCCCTGTTCCATAAACCAAGATTAGAGAATAAGCCAGGCGTATTTCGGTAAGTCAGGCTTATTTTTGGTAGATTCGGTTCCATAAATCAAACTTTAATAAATTCAAACTCAGTTACCATGGCAACTTGTGCTAGGAAATTAGCCTGGTCCGGGGCAGTTCAGGCCATACCATTTATACTCACCTGCTGGTAATTCGATGTCATTTTATTTTACTTAACCACTATTAATAAAAAAAAATTATAATAAATAAATAAATAAATAAATAAGGAAATGTACTTTACTGATAAATGTAAAAAAAAAGGTATAAATACACTAAGAAATGTTCAAAACTTGTTTAGAAAGTCCAAAACCTGACTTGAATGAGCCGAGCTAAACATCCAAGCTTAAATTGGTTCCCTAAAAGCAAGTTGAGGATCATGTGATCTTACTAATTTGAGTCAGGTTTCTATAGTCTAGATAACTGCACATGCACGCCATTGTTTAAAAGCCTGGCTTATTCTCTAATCTTGGTTTATGGAACAGGCACCTGTTCCATAAAACAAGTTTACCAAATAAGCTAGGCTTATTTCAGTTAGTCTGACTTATTACCAGTTAATTTGTATTGAAATAAGTCAGACTATCTGCCATAAGGCTGGCTTATTTGGTAAACTTGTTTTATGGAACAGGCACCTGGAGTGCCATTCAGGCCTGTGCTGGCACAACCAGCTGATCCTGACAGGCATGCTGATCTAAAAGAACCTACAATCTCACATCAATTACTTTTTTAGTCTACAGATCTCTACAGTCCATATAACTCAAAAGTACAATGAAATATAGTTACGAAAGTGTTAAACCTAAGGTCCTGCATTGGCCACCGAAGAACTTTTATTTTGAAGATTGCTACATAATAAATTGCGTTTATATGTTGTTAACATCTGAAGCAGAACGCTTTTGGTATAATTCAGATTAGACAGCAGTGACCGTGTTTGAAGTCAGAATCAAAGTAAATGCTTTTGAGAGGCCTCTATTACTGATGAACAGAAAAGAAAATTACGCGAATGATCTCGTCAACATTCAGTAATGAAGAAATTCAGCAAATGACAGCACTTTGTTCTGAACCCTTTGTTCACTCTGTTGTCACGCCAAAGAAAGAGAGAAATAGGGTTCAGAACATCTAAACCGCACAGAATGCAAAACAAAAGAGAAGTTACAACAACATACACAGTGCCCGTACAAAATTAGTCTCGAAAAAATGACAATGGAGCTTAAAGGGATGCACAGAGAGGCTCTCCAGTGTTCTGTATTTTTGGTGAGGGAACGTTTGGCCCCGCTGTGGCTGTCAGCAGGGCTGATTAACATAAACGACAGGCTTTTTTCAAAGATCAGACGATTTCTAATCATTCGGTGTGTTTGCCACAGTGCTAATAGGATGGAGACGGACAGAGAAATGCCTCCTTAACACTTTCATCACACGGAGTGGCTCTTCAGATTAATGGCAATCAGTGACACCCACGGCTCCAGCTCACAGGAGCCGTCATCGCTGCACCGTACGGTCATTACATTATCAAGCAATAACAGATAGCCAGAATGAATGCGAAACAAAATGCTCGCCCCCCGTCTCTTGATCCCTCATTTCTTTAAGCTACTTTCTCTTGGCTGCTTTCTCTGTTGGAGGAGACCTGGCAGACCTCCAAGGTCTGTGCTTGCTATTTTAAAAAAAGATTTACTCCGGCTAAAGTCATTATTAGTAACGTGAAGAGATTAAACTGAGATATGTGCTTAATTCCAGGATGTGTTTCTGATAGGTGTGGAGAAACATCTCATTTGTTAACGATTCATTACAGTAATTGAGAATGCAGGAGAGAAAATTGCGGTGATAATGATCCTATTTCTGAGAGCCGCTTTTTATTAGTTTGATTCAGTACAGCAGTCAGAATCCAATTAATTAAGCAGTCTGACCCCTGACATGATGACTAGTGTCGCCCTAATCTACGCAGGGGCCACACATGTAATAAAACTCTCATTTGCTAATCGGCCCAAAGAAAATGAAAGGACGTAAAGTGCATGTCTTTGTTTTGGTGAAAACGACTGTGTAAATTAGACTAAGCGCGATAGCAGGATCATTTTGGTTGACTTTTAATTAGAGATAATAAATACTAAGGATACAGATTGTGAAAGGTTATTTTTTCAGTTAATTATGAAAGCAATCTTATTATAATTAATTATAATAAAAAAATTATTATTATGTTGGTTGACTTTTAACTAGAGATAATGTGTACTAAGGATACAAACATCAAAATGTAGATTTTCAGTTAATTATGAAAATTATTTAAAATGATAATTCAAAAAAAAGAGAAAAATATTGCTATTATTATTACTAATATTATTAATCTTATCAGTGTTATTATTTTTTCTGTTGTTATTATTATAAGTATGCCATATTGATGAAAAATTAACAAAAACATTATATAAAACTACATAACAACAAGATATATGTTATATTAATACAATTTTCATAAAGCATAATAATATTAATAGCACTGCTACTACTATTTTTATAATACTATATTTATATTTTAATATTATTATATATAATACTAGAATATAATATTAATAATATTTATAATACTACTATTTATAATATGTAAATATAATTACATGAGTACTAATATATTCATAAAGCATATTGACTATGCTATTTTATCATAATAAAAGTATTATTATTATTATCTTTGAAAAGCAATCATATTGCTTATGCCATAACCTATCCCTAACTTTCTTTTGTTGTTCTCTTAAGTTTTCTGAGGAAAGTACTAGAGTACATTGAAATTTACACTTCCTCCCCGAAGACTTAAAGCTCAAACCACAAAAACAGGCCTGTCACCTCTTTCCTAGGAAGAGGTTCAAGATTCCCTTCCAGTATAATTGTGCTTGACAGGCGGCAGCTTGCTTTGCTTTCATTATCTTGGTGTTTACTTCTCTTTTATGCTGACTATGCGATATTTCAGTCGCTACTCAAATCGCACCACTCAAAATGAACTGAGCTATAGTGCCTTCCATCCTGTAGAAACAATTATAGCAGCGGCACCGCTGCCAAAGAGCGCTTTTACACACAGCGAGTATATTGCGGTGAGAGGCCAGTCCATCACGTTAAGAGGATGAGAGAACCATTACACCTCTGGATAAACGTGAGAAGCATGTGTGTGAATGTGCTTGCACATGTGAGTGTAAATGAGAATGCACTGAGAAGGGCCCGCTGGCTATAGACTTGGAAACAGAGCTCCTATGAAGCCTTGTGTTCACCATTCCAGCATTTATAATGGGACAGCTCTTCAGTTCATAAGCAGTTTTGGCTCTAAAACCTCATCCTGTCTGTTGTGCTATAATTTCAGGCACAGAAAGGCGCTTTGGTGAGTCTGCTAGCAGCACAGATGCATTTATACCAGGGCAGAAAAACAAAGAGCCAAATGTTAAATTGCTAAATTGGTGCCATTTGGCCAATCAAAGATGTCACTTCGATGTTACCACACTTGAGGTAAAACTGAACATTTTATGCAGAAATCCTTTATAAACATGGCAGAGCAAAAACCTGTTTGACGGATAATGGGAGGATGAAAATTATCGAAAACACGTTGGAGAGTATGTATGAAGTGCTCTCAGCTTCAGGTTCTACTCAGAAACATCCTACTCGCAGAAGAACGAGTGCGTGTATGAAGCACACTTTCCTGCCGTCATTAAGTTTTAAGAATAATCCAAGGCCCGCAGCAGATGCTTCGACGATAACATCTCATTGACAAAGAGCTGCTGCTTCTGTCTGATTAGATCAGCTTGAAAATCTTCCTGTGCACTTCATCTTTCATTAGAGAGACAAATCCATCTGTGCCATACTAGCATCATCAAGGAGATAAGTGAATGATCTCTTGTAGAATCTTAAATTATTTCCACCGTCATGACAGACTATATCTGAAAAAGGTGGTACAGGGGTTTAAACAGATTATCGGCATAATAAGAAAGCTTGGGAATGAATTGGAAAAATGAATGGAAAAAATCATGCTCACAATATGGCGGCTCTAGACATTAAAATCCCAATTCCTTTTCTTAAGAATAATGCACATTCCTGGAAATACGTTGCAGGACCATGCAAATGCTTTTCAGTGTTTACGGTTACTCATGTTATTGAATATATGGATATATGCTTATCCTTGCTGTCTATTGAGGGTCAGAGAGCTTTTACAATGTATCAAAAATATCTTAATTTGTGTTCTAAAGATGCATTTAGAGTAATTAATGACAGTATTTAGATTTTCGTATGAACTATCCCTAATTGATAGAGTGGACTTATGTGGATTATTGTGATGTTTTTATCAGCTCATTTGACTCTTAATCTGACGGCACCCATTTACTGCAGAGGATCCATTTGTGAGCAAGTGATGTAAGCCTAAACTTTTCTATAACTGTTCCAATAAGGTTCATCTATTTCTTGGATGGCCTGAGGAAGGGTAAACTTTCAGCAAATTTTTAGTATTGGCTGAACTATTAATTACTATTTAAATGAGGAGAAAGCATCTTTGAGATGCATAATACTGCAGCTCATAGGAATAAATTACTTGATAAAAAAAAATACAGTAGCTATTGATAATTATTCAAAAATAATGTGCTAGCTTGATTTGTGTGCAGCAGAAAATATAAAAAATGTAATTAAAAGACAAATATTGGCATGTGTAGCGCGCACGCCAAATAATTAGGCGCTCCACTGAGGATACAGCTTAAAAGAGATTATCCTAAAGGATAGAGGGAATTAGACGTGCGAGTAAAATAGATTTTCCAACTTTCTCATCAGTTGAAAACAAAAATAATTGTCTGGCAATGATGAGAGCAGCAGTGATGTTTGATAATTCGGAGAGCTAAACTTACAGGAGTTTCCCAGCCGTTAGCACCCACCTGCCGTGTTTTAATTGCTTTTTAGGGAAACAGACTTAAAAAAAAAAAAAATGCAGTCCAAATTTGATGACTGAACACCATCTGTCTGCTGTAACACATGCCAGTTTCTTCTGCTGTCCATATACAAGACCAGAAATATTCTGTATTCTGTCAGTCCCTGGTGCACTGAACAAGCAAATTAAAATAGCTTTATTTATTTATTTACTTATTTTGATCTCAGCTGCTATTTTACTCACACAAAAAGTAAACCGATCACAGGGAATGGAAATAAGAGAAAGGAATGACTTGTGTGCTAATGGCTCCAACTAAAACTTTATTTCTATTAACCAGTGCACTTACAGTTTTATTATTGGACATTTGTCTGCGTGGCTGTTTACAAAAATGCATTTTATGGTGTGCTAATCATGCTTAACTGTTTTTGTTCAACAAGGGTAATGACGCTAATTAGCTATATTTCAAAAGATTACATTAAAGCATAGATTCCAGTCTCGGCCTTTCTTCTAGGCTACAAGTATTACAGCAGACAAAGCTGATGTTAAAATGTCTGAACTATGCATTATCTCTGTGAGCCAGGTGAAGTCATCAACAGTACAAAAATATGCTAATGGTGCCGTAGCCTTAGCAAAATATTGCTCATGTTTTTACAGACAGAAAAGGGAGAAAGAGGGAGGGAGAGAGAGAAAGAGAAAGGACTATGGGGAATAGAGATTGAAAATAATGAAGGAAAACAAGCTGGATATTGCAAGTCTAACCAACCTCTCTGCTACTGTTTGTTTGTTAATAGTTATTCATTTGCTCATTCCTTCATTCGGTTGTTTGCTTGGATATATGTTTGCTCTTTCACGCATTCGTTCACTTATCATTCATTTGCTCTTTCTTCCTGGTGCGACTCTTATAAAAGTACGTGGCAGCTATAATGGTAAGAGGAAACAAACCGGTCAAGTGGGATTTTAGCAGACCCAGGTGTGAAGAGCAGTAAGGTGATTATGTTGTTCAATCTCTTGCCCTGAAATCCTGAGCTGCATGAAACGAAACTATTCTCAATGTTTGAAAGTAAGCCAACAGTTCAGCTACGGGACATATACTGTAGCTGTCCGGCAGGGGTTACTGAGGCCTGACTTCTCTGTGAAGAACGATACAGTTTGCATAATCTTTCTACAGTATGTCAGACAGCTGTGCAACAGTAGAGGCTTAAGCCTGAGGCCTGTAAGCAAAGGAATAATCTTCTGGCAGACCTGCACAAGGTGGAATCATAAAAAGACATTTGGGGGCCTCAAACTTATGAGGATGACTATATATCTGCAATATGTTACAGAGTCTACAGTATAGGTTTTCTAACACATTACTACAGTGCGTCTGAATGTACTGTAGCCCCTATTTATTCATGCTTAAATAGATATATTATGAATATATCGACCATATGAGTTGAGCTATTAACTTGACATGGCTATAAAATGTAACGAATGTATGAGATTCATAAAATCACCAGTCAATGGACCAACTCCAATTTTGGAAACTATAAGATTTTTTAATGTTTCTGAACACCATTTCTTATACTCACCAGCATGGCATTTATTTGTTTAGCAATTCGGTAAAATGTGAAATAACTGATTTTACAGTTAACTGATAACTGTATTTTAATGCAGTTTATAGTGATTAATGTAGAAAATCTGATATTTTAATTTTCCCCCATGATATATTGATTACTTGAAAGTTTTTAAAGAAACAACATTTATTTTTTTACTGTCAAATTGATCAGTTCAATGCTGAATTAAAGAATTTAAGTTATGTATATATATATATATATATATATATATATATATATATATACGTATATATGTGTGTGTGTGTGTGTGTGTGTGTGTGTTAAATTATATGTTGTCAAATGCACACATTATAAAACTAAAATATTACATTTATAAAACCCAAACTTTTGAATGTTAATATACTGTATGCTTACTAATATTTACAAAAATAGCAGACTAAATGCAAGTATGCGAGTATGAAGAGTAATATAAGTGCATATATATATATATATATATATGTTTATCAAATACACCAAATAACAACAGAAAAAAAAACCAAAAACATTGAGACACAAGAATCGACAGCCATACAGATGAGCACTGCCAGAAACATTGTTCAAAGCACATTTCAAATCTGAGAGTAATTGTGCAGAAATATCTTGTTCAAGGCACTGAATTTCTTACGATACCTCAAAGGAAAAGAATTTAGAGATTTAACATCTCTGAAAGAGTTCAATGTACTGACAGTTAAACAGCAGACTATAAAGACAACACACTTGTAAAATCTTCGCTGTAAATATGCAGCTTTAAATTCATTTTTCAAAGTCAAACATTAACCCTAAAACTTAAGCTAGCCATATCCCCCACGACCACCCTTCTCTTCTGTTTTGTTATCTCTTCTACAGTCATCTGAGGAGCACCAATCAACACTGCATGTTCTCTCAACGGATTCTGTTTTCCCAGCTTTCACTCTGGACAGAGAAATTGAAAATGCATGAAGCTGCACTGGCTTGTGAGTAAAACCTGCAGAGAATCACTCTAGCACACCACTGTTTCTAGTCTTGCATATTCCAATCTTACATATTTATTGTTTTGGTTTATAGTTGAGTGGTTTGAGATTAATTATTTGTTGCACATGAATCCATTACGTGCATTTCTACATGCTCTCAGCAGGCAAACATGGGTCTCTTCTAGTCAATACTGAATAGGGCACTCAGCATGATAGGCAATCACCTCCGATCAATACTAATGTTTTTAGAGACTTCGGGCGAGCTTTGTTCGAGAAAGAAACCGCTATTTAATTCAGTCAGAGTATATTTATTATCAGCATTAATTTATAGGTTCAGTACGTCTCATCCAACTGACTGCACCGTCTTTTCTGCTTCAGCTATTGTTTGAATAGCAAAGACGCTGTGCAAAATGTCTCCTCAGACTTCAATTTCAAATGCTTTCATCTTGGTTTTAAGGAGCCTATAAGACACACTTCACAGAGTGCCTGCATTGGGTTGTTCTAGTTCTTTTAAATGCTTCGGCATGGAAGAATCCACACTTCATTTTCTAATTCAAGGTTCAATTTCTTGTAAAATCGCCATTTGACAGCAGCTCTCAGATCTAATGAACAAAGGCATTTTATTTTGCTCTGTAATATCAGCCCTCGGGACCAGTACTCCATCTTCCAAGATGTTTAGAAGGACTGAACGACTGAAGCAAAGGTCAGATGGTGTTAAAAGGAAGCCTATTCTTACCGTCCACTCACTACAAAACACGCCACCAGGAAGATAAGCAGCACAATGCCACCGGCTATGGACACCGCAAGGATTGTGGACTGGTTAGGGTCCCCAATGGCCAGCATATCTAAAGATGGAGAAACAGAAAAAGAGACACTTTTCAGTCAGTGTTAACCTTTGCGTTCAGATTGCTTTGCTTCATGTTTGACCTGAAATACCCCAAATAGTTTCTCTGACTTAAGCAAAACCTACAATAAAGATATTCAGGCATGTGATCGGCTAGGGACAACTATCGTATTCCTCAAATTATAGATTTTTATGCAGTATAGTTGTGAAAAATTGATTGCACTTATTCATATTTTATACCAAACCAGCAATACAACATTTTTCATGGAGACATTTTAAAAGTATGGTATGGTCTCTAAACCTAAAGACGGTGAAATACCTAACTTCAATGTAAACTCTGCTTCGGTTTCGTTTGAAAAACCAGAACCAGCTGCATTTGGCCACTAAATATGTAGACGAAGACAGGAGTCAATTTTCTAATTTACGCATGCCATCCAAATAGGTATGTTAACAGAGGGAATAACAGGCTCGGTTTGAAAGTTTCACGGCGAGTATATGGATTTTATGCTGCCGCAATCGACTCATTACTCAAAACAAATACATCATTTATCAAGCCCGGCAATGCATGAGTAACCACCTCTTTCAGGAAAATGAATATCTCCAGCAACGTGAATTGATTTAGAATTCCACTCAACTCCATTCAGCAATCTCAGTTATGCACCACGTACAGAAAGAGATACTGTAGCAACTTTCAGAGTCAGGACCAGATGCATGAAATATGCTAAATAGGAATTTCTAACTATCTTTCTTTTATATTATATTATAAAATAATGTTTGACCTTTTGACAGTATATGTTAGAAAACGCATTGCATCCAAAATAAGTTTTTGTTTACGTAATATATGTGTACTGTGTATATTTATAATTTTCCAAAAGTTTGGAAACACCACTAGCAAAGAGTTGCAATACCAGCATAAATCCTTAAACTTTTTTTCATAATAATGGCAATATGTGCATGTTAAAACTGAGCTACTATGAGAGAATCTGGACCATTGAAAAATGTCCATAATAATTGTCCAACCATTGTGAATCATCTTTGGCCAATCCTTCAGGAGGCTTGGAGTAATATATGAAGTCAATTTTTAAAATAAACTGACAGCTCGGGTGCCAAGATTACACAGAGCTGTAATAGCTGCTATTGGTATTTTCTATCTCTAAACTGTTTATATGTTTTCTTAGTTTGTGTTGTCCCTTAAAAGTGCAAAATTATCACAAATTAAAAAGGTTTCATACTTTTCTAGAGTGTTTCCAAACTTTTGGAAGGCAGTATATATAAATGCACAAAATGTTGTGTTTGTATATTAAATACATTTATTTATAATATGTATTATATAAATATGAATATAAATATATGCATGTAAATATTTTCAAAATGTATACTGTATTATGTTTATATATAGCAAATAAATATACACAGTTCACAAACATATTTTATGTCAACAAAAACTTTTATTGTGGATGCAATTAATTGTTTGACAGCACTAAATGCTATTAAATGCAGATTTAATTTAGCAGCCCTTACTGAAATAAATAATAAATAAATTACAACTACAGTACTTTGCAAAAATTAAAAGTAAGCTAAGAACTAACAATAAGTGAAAGTTACATTAAACTCCTGGAAAGATAAGCTGATAAGCACAAGGAGCAAAAAAAAAGGAAAAAAAAAAACAATTCACCTTTATAATAAGCTAACCACCAGCTAATGGTTTCATAAATGGATTTTTTCACATTACCAGACTAAACATACGCAATTTACAGTACTGCCTGTTCTGCTCTGATGTGTATCGCATGAACAAATGCACGTGGTGTAAGCTGTTTAAGAATGTCACTGTGAGTCAAAGGCTTAAGCATTTCTCATATAATTAAAAGTGCAATTACTATACTGGACTTTGTTAACTTTCAGCTTGGCAGATCAGGTCCACTGAGCTTTCTGATATGCTTCCAGAGATGCTCGCTGAGCTGTAACATGCTTTAAATTAGGTGCATATACCACAAGGTCTCTGTGTTTACCGTATACCCCAAAGCCTTTTAAAATGCGCCTCCATTCTTTGATCCCCATCAAAGGAACATTGACTCAACACAGCCTTGTTTGTCCTCACAAGACACGGCGACACACACCGAGATCGTCTCCCAACAAGTACAAGCGGGAGGTTTTTCAAACAAGTCACACGCTAGCTCACCATATAAAATTCAAAACAGCGCCCTGAAACTCCCAGCATCTGCTCAACAATGCAGAGAAACAAAATATGCACAAATGTATAGAAAGAGGAAATAGGAAACCGTTGAGAAAAGGATGAAAGCTTTACCCTCATGACTGGTCTCCAGCTCTATTTCTCCACCGTAGTTGCCGTATCCTCCGTCAGTGCGCGCTCTCACTCTGAACACATATGTAGTACCTGGTTTCAGCCCCTCTACTGTCATAGTGTGGGATTTGGTCTTCAGAACCGTGTAGTTCTGGTCTCTTTGGTTCTGTAAAAAAAACAAATAAAAAAAACACTTACATTTACACAAAAAAACACTCATTCACTTACAGTTTGATTTCTTAAGCTGGATTCAGAGATTAAGAATAGAAATTTAATCGAAATGCATTTTATAATTACACTACTGTTTAAAAGTTTAGGGTTGATTTAAATGCCTTCAGAAAAATAAATAATTCTTATGCTAACCAGGGCTGGATACATTTGATCAGAAATTTTAAAAAGCAGTAATAGGGCCCTTTGGAAATTTTTCCAAATTCCATGTTTTCTCCTTTCTAATTTTAATCCTTTCTAAGTTTTAATGGTTAAATTAAACGTAATAAATGAAAAACATTTGTGATTATTCATATTTATTCAGTATTTGGTGGCTTAATATTTACAGACACTGGTCCATATCATATTTTGAAGTGAACATTTGATTTACCTAAAGTTCAGTGTAAAGTTTCAGTAAAGTTCCGCATTATATAGTAAATTATTTTTTCATAAGTTTTTGTAACGATTTCTATTTTTCAATTTTAATTTTTTTTTTTTTAAATGTAATTTAATATATGTGATTGCAAAGCTAAACTTCAGTCTTTAGTGTCATATGATCATTTAGAAATCATTTCAACATACTGATTTCAAGATTTCACGCTTTCCCAATAGTAAGATTTAGCTTGTTTGGCGTGCTGTCTGGGGAGCGAGCCGTGAAAACGGCCAACTCCGAACCCTAACGGTTTGAGCCCAAGTGGGACAGGATTCGGAGTTCAGCTCGCTCACCGTCTGCTCCCCCCGGAAGGCATGAATTTAACCGTAATAAAAGGTGGAGAAGGGGTGGTGAAGGGAGCACAAAAGCGAGATGTGGGAACAGGGGAACTGGGTGTTTTTATGGTGAAAGGAGAAACTGTGATTGGATGTGTCTTGGCGGGGTAATGATTAGGGCACGAGCTACCAGCCGTGCGGGA
>JAUCMT010000047.1:16433045-16447711 GCA_032357475.1 Enteromius thamalakanensis | reverse complement strand
CAGTGTTTAATAAGATCATTTAGAAAGTCTAAGTAAAGGATTAAGAAATTAATTAAATTTACATTAATAAATCATATTATTTAGGCACATGATAGTTGTTCAGTGTGTTAATAAATTATTTATTAACATATGTTTTTTGCTGTAAATCATGATTAAGTCAGGTAGTTATAAAGCATTGGGTAGCTGCCAAACATCTGTTTTTGTGAGCTCATCTAAAGAGAGGACTATTATAGCTTGTAAAGCATTTATAAAGCAGATGGAAAGGCTAATTTATCTTCTAAACAGCAAAGTTAAACAAACACAACACAGCGGGATACAGAACAAATATATTATATATATATATATATTTTTTTTTTTAAGATTCATTTTATGAATGAAAAACAAACCTTTAAACCTTATAAATCAAGAACAAGGCATATATAGCTGTATTAATAAACTGCGTACTAATGACTAGTAATGTTGGAACAATGCTTTATAAAGGATGAACTGACTATTTACTAATGCTTAACTAATGATTCATAGCGTGTGGTTATTATAAAGTGTCTGTCTATGAGAATACCTTCAACATGACATATGCAAAAACAAATATGCATTCTTCTATTCAAGTATGCAATGTGAGCACAACAGGAAGCCCTGTCTACCCATCCTGAACACTTCAAACCAAAAAAGCAACAGCCTTATTTATCCAGCTGATATGAGAAGCCAGCAGCAACACAATAACTGACCCGAGAACAGGCAGATCTTATCAGACAGGCCCTCGACAAGCCCACAGAAAGAGGACTGTGCTAATGAGAGCCCCCTTGAGACTGAAGACAGCCTAAGCATTTCAATTACCTAGCAGAGTGTAAAGGTTCTGGACCGGCCCGTTTCCAAATGCCAGATGTAAAAAGAAAATACCACTCAGGAAGATTCACCGTCAATGAAGAACTCAGAAGATGGGCTATTCTGGTAAGTTACATGACAAATTTACTGTAAACTCATTAAGTGCATATCTCAGACTGATTCAAATCACTAAAATCCACATCCGATCCAGCATTAAATATACATTAAGGAATCAATAATAAAAACAGCATTCGGTGTGTGTTAAGCTGGACTGAGTAAATAATGGCCTACTGTGTTACATTGCAGTGAAACTGCTGACGAATTACTATAACATCTGTTTAATAAGATCACCAAAACAGTTGTTACTCCACCATCATCATTTCTCCTTTCCGTGGAACAAAAGTATGAATTTTTGGAACAATATTCTTGCTACACTTTTAAAATATGGCCAAAGTGAATGAGTACTGATGCTGTCAAGCTTCAAAAATACAGAAAGAAAGAAAGAACAAAAGATAACATAAAATTATTTATTACATATATATTTATTTATTTGATTTTAATCTGTTGCAACAATCATTTGTCTTACAAATATTAAAAATATTGCATCGTACTGCATACCTCCACATTGCTTTTTGTAGCTTTAAAGCTTCAATCCCGATTTCTTATTTCTTTTTTTCTCTTAAAAAAAGAGATTGACCAATACATTTACCTTCAATAGTTAAATTTTTAGTTATACAAGTTTAAAACAATATGAGGAACAGTAAATAATGAATCGATTTAAATGTTTGGGTGAACAAATCCTTTAAAACAAAAATATATGTTTAGTTAAACCATTACATCTCAGTTGAATCATCCAAAACTAAAGGATGCTGTATAATCAGTCAATCAATCACTTGTATTTATATAGCGCTTTTAAAAATACAGATTGTAGCAGAGTACTGAACATTATCAAATATTAGAATAGAGTGATTGTAATGTATAATGATGTGATTAAACTATTTATTTATCAAATGCAGAGTATTATTTAATCAAAACGACGATAATCACTAGAAATCAGGTGCCCCTAACTAAGCAAGCCAGAGCCTTACCTGCCACAAACAAGCCATCTTTCTGATAATTACAGTTATATTCAAAAAGTGCGTTGAAATCTAACTTTAAAAGATGCTGCCATGAAGATATTAATATTTTATAAGCAGAACGATAGCGTCTGCGTCATCTGAAAAAACATAGAGGGAATGCGCTTCGTCCAGAGGTCCCTATGGAAATGTTCCATCGCTAGCCTGCCTCACTGCCCCGGCACAGAGGACAACGCGACTCAACCAAACGCACACGCTCGTGCCTTTTCAAACACATTTATGCACGACTGTCAAAAAACGCAGTCTTGAACAAACATACGCTGATCAGCATTCAAATGGACTTCCTTGCTGACTTCCAAATGAGAAGCGTTGACGGGCAGCACACAGCCAAGCCTAATTGAATGTCATCATTTTCCATTATTGTTGCCTTTTTTAAATGAAAGCACTTAGCCTTTTTTATTCACGTTTCTCAGAGACAGTTGGATCCATGAGTCCTAATGAATATTTAAACAGGGACCAGTAGCCTCATCTCCTGAGTGGTCTCCGAGCGTCGCTAGAGCCCGCGTCGGGAAGGAGGGGTGACCATTACCGAAACTCGACCACGGAACAGCTGAAGAAAAACACGGATATTACAAAAACAGCACTATGGAAAATGTCAGTAATTAGAGCTGGCTGCCATTTCAGAGTCAGAGCGGGCCTGGCTAATGAGTCCATTAGCACCTACCTTGCATAAAGAAGACAAGCAAAAAAGCCTCATTTTAATACATTAGCCTGCTGACAGTTTCACCGCAGAGGCTATTCAGCGCAGCTGACATGCTTTTCCGAGGGCTCTGACCTTTTGTTTGCTGAGCGCTGGCACCGAGGAGAGCCTGGATTCAGCTCTCCTGGGCATAAACACTGGAGTAAGTGTGAGAAACCAACACCTTTTGCCTGTACTGACTCATTGAGATGCCAGTTACTAACGGTCCTGGAGAGGTAACACAATACAATTGCCCATGTGGGCTTTAGTCAAACCATGTTTCCAAATTTAACCAGCACTCAAGTCCTCGAAAAGCTTGCTGTTCAGGTGAACACTCATTTCACCTTGGCTCACAATAAACAAACTGTGAAAAGAATTAAGTTTTCCCTTTGTTTTTCTGAATTTCTCTCCGCTGTGAAATTTTAGCAGATAAAAGTAGAACTTCTTCCACTCTTACTTCTCTCTAAATACTCCAAATGCCCACATGCTTTTTTAGTTCACATTAAAATCAACCTCAATGTTTTTCCAGACCTGTATGAGTTGCTTTCTTCTGTGGCACACAGCACACAGACACCCAACTTTTTGAACTTTTTACCAATATTGCACAAGGAACTAGGCTACTATTTTTTATGTTTTTTTCTTTTTTCATTTACTTTAGTCACAAACCTTTTCCTTTTTGTAACTTTTGGCTAAAAAACACAAGAATAAGTAATAATGATAAAAAATTCAGTCAATTCAGCCTTAAATATTGCTATGAAACATCTTACCTTTTTCACTACTGGAAAGCATCAGAGTTTCTAATTATGCTGCTCTATCATAATCGATTATCTCCCACCACAACAATAAGGCTCCACGCTAACCCAAAGTGGCCTACGGTACAAAGCAAAAGATCCATGATTCCTAATCCCATGCTAAGCTTTCTGATATCTGATAGATGTCTACCTGTCGATTAAACAACCATGTGGTCTCCAAGACAGCTATTGTACTACCGGCAGAATCCATTTCTAGAGAGTCTGTCAGATTAATACAGATGGAGGATCATTCACAAATCCGCAAAATAATCAGAGCTTACAGGGATAACTCGTGTTCCAAAAATGAAAAGCCATCTGCCGGCCTGATGTGTAATGCAGTCACTATGGTGAAAAGAAAAAAAAGAAAGCCTGCGCTTACACATACCCACACACATAGAGCTATAATTCACTGCCTGAGATGAAGGACAGGGCCATATATTAGACGACCTCTGGCCTTGCGCTGCCAATAGACCTCCGTGATTAGCCATTTCGTCATGCTGGCCTGCGGACCAACACTCTGAGAAATAGCTCAACATGGTCAATCTCTATTTATTGAGTCTTGCGCTCTGTTAGCAAGGCCTTCAGTGAGTCTTTATTTCTCTTTTCCACTGACCTCTCGCATGATTGATTGAGCGATTGGACCAGAAAAGATACAACTAGCTTTGTCATGAATAAGGTTAATTGACCGGCAGAGAGCAATTCATTACTCTATCACGTTCTGACAAGATTATTTTGTAAAGAGTGACCATTCCTTGACCGGCTGCATGAGAAGGAGGGTTTCCAATCAGCGTTTTTGCATTTATTGCATTTAATGAAATTAAAAGACATGAAAATTTTGAAATTGAACACCATACCACTATTTCTCTCATTTTTTATTAAAAATATCTAAATCTGTGTTTCCGAAAATGAACAAAGATCTTATGGGTATTTTAACGAAGTGAGAGTAACTAATGGCAGAATTTTTACATTTTAAAACATTTTACAGATTAAAACAATAAGAAAACAAAGCCAAAATCATGACATTTTAGGCAATTAAGAAATTCCTACCAGGACCCCTGCTGAAAAAAAAGATGATGCTGGGATGCTGATTTAAGCTGGTTTATGCTGGTCCTTTGCTGCTTTATGCTGGTCTTTTTGCTGGTTTATGCTGGTCACTTGCTGGCAGAGGACCAGTATAAACCAGCAAAGGACCATCTTTAACCAGAATAAGCCAGCAAAGAACCAGTTTAAACCAGCATAAACCAACAAAGGAGCAGCTTATACCAGCATCTAAGCATCAAAACATACCTAACCAGCATATGCTGTTTTTTTCAGCAAGGACATGTCTGGGGAAAAAGAGAACAAGTTATGGCCACCCTAAAAAAAAGGTAATACTGATCCTTTGAGATTAGCACAAGCTAAAAGCTAAACAGCTAAAAGCACAAATAAATGTAGTTAACACAGAAAAATGTTATCTGTTTGCACGTGGTGTGAAGTCTGCTAACGCTTCATCATGAAGGTGCTGTCATTAGCTCCTCAGCAGGTCCCTCTGAGTTGCTCTAGCCTACTCATTAGCAAACAACATGATGCCACTCAGCAGCCATTAGATGGGAAACAGCCAAATGCACAAAGAAAGAGAACAACAGCCCCACGATTACACTCACAGGAGCCCGTCATGTTTTCCTCGCTTTCACAGCCATCCGAGATCTCAGATTTGATAAAAGAAACGTACACTGCATAATGATGCAAAGCAAATAAATAAAAAATAAGTAGGAGTTTCAAGCGACAAGAGGTTTGAATCAGCGAGAGCTGTGTGTTTGCAGGCTACAAAGAAATCAAAACAGCAAAAAAACAACACGAATTAGAAACAATTGAAGCTAGTATGATCTCAGCAGATCAAATAAAAACATAAATACAGCACAACCATAAAGCATGCAGTTTAGCTACAGTATAGCTATGTCTTAAAACACCTCTTAGCCACCTAGCCATGAAGGTTTTTAACATTAGCTTACGTGCCAGAAACTAAGATCTAAAACAAGTTGAATATTGGATTTGCTTAATAATATAATGTTTTGATGAAATTGTATTAATTTTAATGTGTTATGCAGTAAACTGCTAGGCCCTATATTGTGAATGCAGTGCTAAACAACAGCGTCACTGTTAACCAAATGAATCAGGAAGATTTGGGGTTTGAGGTACTACTGCACTAGCTTCAAATGATGCAAAAAGCAAGATTAAAAATAAATAAATAAATAAAACAGCTGGCTTCACTTCTCTACAGTAAACTTTTAAAAACTCATCCAATGAACGTGCACACACTCTCGAATAAAAGTTAGTCTGCCTGCTGGAGGCCTATGGATTTGCAGAGCAAGTAAACAGAACAGATAGTCTGTGGAATGCTATGTCTCAATAATTTGTATCCTGGAGCACAACTACCTTCCCCAACACAGGGAAACGAGGCACAGAGTGAATCTGAATGAGTCACTGAAGCCCTCAGCTACTTTCATTGCAAACTTATTTGCATTTGCTCACAAACACACACATACACGCTCACTTCAGAAGCAAACAAAGGAACCACAACCGCTAAAAAAATCTGACTGCGGATTCATTTCATCACCACAGAATCTGTCATATTACCCTATAAATTGCCCGGTTAAGTAAAAAAAAAAAACATGTTTTTTGTTATAAATAACCCCAATACAAAAAAGTATTTGCACACATTTGCCACACTTCAAACACATGAATATCATTGCAATAAAATAACAAATATAGCACTATTTGAAAGAAAACACATCTGATATTTTCACACACTGAATAAAAAACAATACTTTGAAAGCTTTAAATAAAGAAATAAATAATCTTTAATTTTAAGAATGAAAAATGTATACATATATATATATATATATATTGGAGATATTTAAATATTAACTTTATTAAAGCATTAAATGATATAATCTTAATGTAAAAAGACTGGAAAAGGGTTCTTAACAACAGTTAAAAATATCAGTTGATAAAAATGAAATGTGCATCTCTACATCTTTAAGGGTAACTTGAAAGCACAAAAGTGTCTTATTACCTTTTAGGCCCACTCTATATCAAAGATTGCCAATACATGAGAAAAAATGCTGCATAGAAAACTCACGCTGACAGTAGTCCTTGTTCTCTTCAAAGCCCGGCTTGCAGACGCAGCGTCCAATGGGCACCAGCCATCCACCATCTCCACTGCAGTACATCCTCGGTGCCTCAAACTCCTCCGAGTCATTAACACAAGATCCCCTAACCTCCACCAAAGCCGAATCTCCCCCAGTCACCGTGTCTGGAAACTGGGCCAAGTTCAGAACGGCAAGAGGGCATTTCTTATAGAAGACCCTCAGGGACACCAAAGCGATGCAGGCTCCGACATCTTGGAAAGCCAAGTAGAAACCCTTCTTGCTTAAGTTACTGATGTCCCTCACTTCTGTGTTCAGTTTCATAACGCGATCTCCCACGTCAGTCTGCGTGAAGCTCTCGTCGGCCGCGATAGTGTCGATCTTTATGTACTGGCTCTCTTTGATAAACCACAGGTTGGGGTTGTTGGACTCATAGTAGTACATATTGAAAGTTTCTTTGCAGGTGCCAGGGACTCCAGGCAGACTGTTGCAGTCACGCAGGGTGAACTTAATCTCGATGTAGACGCGCTGCGCTCCATCTCGTGGGATGTGGCGTGTGCGTAGCCAGTTGTTCTGATTAGCCTCCATCACATTACACACCTGGTAGGAGCGCATGGGGGTGTTCCTCTCATCCATCACACTGATTTCCTCCCACTGCAACAGACAGAACAAAATAGATGCAAAAACGTTTTTCACCATTTTAATATGAACCCAACTTTATTTAGTAAAAAAAACATATTTTATTTTATTAAAAATATGTGTGTATATGTGTATAAAAAACTTTGGGCTTTATTTTGCATGCATTGTACAAAGCACACCTTTAGACACATTATTAGTGTTATATATTATTAATATTTTGTTATGTACTTCTATATAATTACTATTTCATTTATGGAACATATAGTGTGCCTCAGCTAGTTATGTGTATGTGTGTGAGCCTGTATGTCTCCAGTATAGGCAGCGGTAGATAGAGTATGTTTAAGGGACTCGTTTCCCATCATCTCTTGCCATCTGCTTCCACTTGTCTAAGGTTCCTTCATTTGGAACACTTCATGCATAAGCAACATTTCACTCCTTAAAGGGAGAGAAAATAAACCATCCAGGGAGTCTTAGAGGGGTGGGCAATTTCTTGAACGGCTGCTTCTCAAAAAAGATTCTGATTTGCTTCAATAAATTCTATTCCTTCTCTGTATAATTTGCAGCAGAAATGAGCTGAAGGACCACCGGCTCAGTTCTAAGTGATTTTAGGGTTTCATTTGAGCTTCTGATCAATCAGCGACTAACATACTAAACTTCAAATACTAAGAATTCAGAATTCAACTGTTGCTTGACCACTTGAGTTCCCACTTGAAGATATTCCTCATCATTTTTGCTCAAGATTTCTTGAACAGTGCATGATGGGAGCAATCCACTGTGACTGCAAGAAGACAGGGAAAGTTAAAGCTGGTTCTTTTGAAGACAACTTTTACACAACCTCATGTTGTTTCAAATCTTTTTTTTTCTTTGGTGGAACACAAAATGAAAACTAACCACTCTTTTTCAGTTACAGTAAATGCAGATTGGATCTTTCAAGCCCCTAAAGGCAAGTAGATATGTCAGAATCACCTACAAATGCTTCTTTTAATAAATATATATATATTTTTTTCATGAATAAAACCCAATGACTTAATGATTCACCACAGTTAACAGATTAACTTTCAATTTATCATAAAAAGATGACACTTAAAAACAGCATGGGAATCTTTTAAACTTATGATGTATGGTTATTTATGATTAATATTCATAACTGCATGGCAAAGAGCAAACAGTACATGAAACATCATCTTTTGTGTTCCAAGGAAAAAGCAAAGTCAAATGAGTTTGGAACGAAAAAGGGTAAGTAAATGATGATAGCGTTTTCATTTTTGGGTGAACTAATCCTTTAACAACCCTTAAACTGATTGGCAGCTGAATATGGGTGCACATTTAAGCAAATGGTCAAGGAGACAGAGTACATTAAAATGTCTCCAAAAGAGCCATTTTCCACATCAGCGCAATCAAGCATTTGAAGTATTTTATTCCATGCATCAGCACAGTCTGGAGTGCACATCACTTTCTAGCCATGATGTCATAGCAACAAAAAGAGCATTTATGACACATTGCCATTAGCTTATAGCTTTGAAAAAAGTGATCGAGGCACGAGGGTCAATTGCTAGCGCTGTCTGGATTTAAACTGAGCCATATGCTGACTGGTGGGAATGGGCGGACAACATTACAGATCAAAGCAACGCAGCCACTGAACGTCTTGGGTACATTCTTTCCCCCTTAAGTGCAATAATTAAGACATTTGAAGGAATATTTATACAGGGATAAAGGCAGGTTTATGCCTTTCTGTTTATTTATCTTCAAAACTCGGTCTGAACCCAACCGCTACAGAAAGTTTCTTTAGAAACGCATTGTCTGAATTCATGAAGTATTTTACCACAGATGGGTGGTTATACAAAAGTCTAGCAGGTCGTGTTACACACTGCAGATCTCCAGACGTGCATATACAATTTAGTTATGCATTTTAGTATGCCACGATAAGGCACAGCCATCTGAACGGAAATTGGCCATGTGCACTTGATATATTCGTGAACAAAACTAGCAAACCTCTAGCAAAAGCGTTCATAAATCCTCCTACGCACAGCTAGTTCCACACACACTCGCAATTGTTAAGTGAAAAACAGGTTATTTGGACAGGAGGTAAAGCTTAGCCACTCTCAATCAACGTAGCGGTCATAAGTGTGACGTGGGCGTCTTGTTAATTAACGTCTCTAGCTGTCCGCTTCCCCTAGAGTCTCATCTGAAATACCTTAACTCCATTCCCCAGTCACCCTTCAGAAGCTCTGACTGCTTTGAAGCCAAGTAAATACGTCAGATCAGGGGGTCTGCTTAGCCCTTCATTGGCTTAACTTAATTGCAGGGCCACAATCATCTGGTAGTTTAAGATACTTAAGTGTAATTGACTTTAAATCCCTAAAAGAAAGTCTGTTTTTTGGGGCAGAAGGCCTCTTTTGGAGGACATGCTATTAAGGTTACCTGCTTTCTATCACTCTAGGTGAATTATTCCCTTCTATTTTAGTAACAGACATGCACATAGCCTAAATGACTATGGCCATTTGACAGCCTATCCAAAACAAACCTTCCACATCTGGGACAGGGAAAGCTGTATTAGTCTTGACCTGCGAAGGTCAAGTGGCAGTCGATTGAGTCAGTAAGGTAAATATCCAGCGGAGGTGAAGCGGCCGCTTTGGGAACATTCGGCTTTCCTGTGAGCCGCTCCTCAACGGCGCATTGTCTGCGGGTTTGGCGGGTCACAGGTCGGCGCGATAATCCTCAAGTATGAAACGCAAGCCGCAGCTGTGAGACCTGATTTAGCCTTACAGTTCACTCCCATTAAATAACTGCAATACCAGCAAAACAAAGAGACTCCTACGCTCACTGAATCTAAGGTAAACATCGCACAATGACACGGAGGAACGATCTCTGAAGAGTTTAACAGACGTCATGTTGAAGCAGGCCAATTGGGAGAGATTGGCTTGTATGTAGGCCCCAGTATTGGGAGTCACCCAATCCAGTAAAGTCTCTTAGTTTAGATTTTTAAACTGATAATGTATGGTTACCTTTGGTTAGTGCTTTGCTATAAAAAGGGAATACTATCTATTCAAAAGCTGTTGATGTCTACTGCACACTGTTAGCATTGGGCCATTTACAATATCTCCTCTGTTCACAGGCACATGCTTTATTTCTTTAGCAGATCTCAGAATGAATGGTCAAATGGATGACATTAAAAATCGATAGTATAGAGTGCAGCAAGAATGAGTACTAAAAGCATTTTTGCAACTCTGGTTCAATCGGGCACGAGTCTTTGGTTAAACGCCTGGAATAAGTTTCGTAATTAACACAAGTTCATGGTTATTTCATGGTTTATTCTGCATAAAATACATCAGTTGTACTGGACAACAGATTCTTTTTATGCTCTTGTAACAGATGGAGGATAAAGAGGATTAAAAGAGGTTGTCGAGAACATTAAAGATCATGTGAAACAGGAAACATTTTTCAATCACTAGTCTTATTTCATAGTCTGTTAATACTCACATCTGCAAATGTTCCTAACCTTCCTAAATGTTCCTTTCAACTTGTAAAATAAAGAATAAGTTGCCGGAAAAAAGTAGTGGTGAACTTTGACTTTTCACTTCAGGTAAAAATTCAAAAGGTCTGTTTATTTGTGATTATATTAATAAATGAAATTGTGTAAGAATTATGAGCTATATTTAAATATATATATATATATATATATATAGAAATAAGTAATGTTATGCTTAAGGTATCATCATAACCCAATATATAGAAAATGCATTATTAAAAATTCTTAAATAT
Organism: Enteromius thamalakanensis; assembly: GCA_032357475.1. Classification (NCBI taxonomy): domain Eukaryota; kingdom Metazoa; phylum Chordata; class Actinopteri; order Cypriniformes; family Cyprinidae; genus Enteromius; species Enteromius thamalakanensis. The sequence continues at coordinate 16,436,754 of JAUCMT010000047.1, read as the reverse complement.
TTTAATGATTTAATTATTAATTCTGACACTATATATATATTAGGGGTGGCACGGTTCATAAAAAAAAAACGTTCGCTAGTCTCGGTTCGGTGCATGCATGCGTCGCATGGTTTGACGGTTCATGACATGTGCAATGTAGCCTCGTGCCCCGTATGTAACGTCAATGTTTTTCCCTTTCGCACGACAAAATTGAGGTGTCTACGGTGTGGAGTGCATGCTGCAGGTCACAATACTGTACGAGTAGAAATGGCAAGTGGGAGAGAAAAGGAAGGCGGCCCGGAGGATGCGCCAGTGTCGTATAACTCTGGTGTGTGGGAACATTTCATGTTACCTATTAGAGGATGGATACAGTTCGGACAGATATTTAGAAAGGATGCTCGGGCTCAGTCACATTCAGCGTGAATGTGCGTCTGTGTTGAGTTGATGCTCTCATCCGCTGACATTTCCGAACGCCTTCCTACAGTTGTTTAATAAAAGCGGGCTTTCCACACAAAAAAAGTACATGTGTCATAAGTATGAAAATTTTTTTTTGGTTAAAGCTCTGTCGGACACGGCTCGGACATTAAAATACGGCCCGATCCGCGCTCTATTACCTATGATGACAGCGGAAATAAAACAATAGATAGAACAGCTGTATGCAAGTACTGTGCAACACGCATCCAATTCAGTTTATGAATGATTACATGATATTACTTTTTTTAATACTGTATCCTAAATTGTGGATAATTAAGCTATATATCATATGCTGAAGTATATTTCAGGAGTGTTAAATAACAAGAACCGTACAGAACCGAAAACCTTGACCCTAAAACCGAGATACAAACGGAACCGTGGGTTTTGTGAACCGTGCCACCCCTACCTAACATACATCTTGGTTCCATCCAAGTGTGTCAGGGCAGATTTGAGTCAGTGACTTGGACAAAATCTCCAAATTTCAACCTCATTTTTCCAACTTTCGTACACCATGAAAGAGATATATTTTTTCTTCCAAAAAAAACAGTTAACCTTGTAATTGCAAACAACTATGCTTTAACAGTCATTTATGTCATTTATATGTATATTCAAATATTTGTAAATATAAACATTATAGCCTCTTTCCCTTAATCTAGAACAAGTATTTTAAATTTAACGAAAATTTTAAAAATGAGTAGTTATAAAATTATATATTAAACAATAAAATAAAACACACATTAGGCCACTGGCATTCATTATGAACTATATACAAATGGTTTGCTTAACATGTAGCTTCAAAAACTTAAACTCCTTTTCTGTGTAAAATCTTTCACATGCACACACAAAAAAAAGACACAAATTAAAGAAATAAAATGTGTGTCACAAAAACGAGTGTAGCCTATACTTGTTGCACAGTTTTTTTTCTTTTATTGATGTGTTAACTGTATTACAGCCTATTATATATTTTGTGCTGTCCTATTATTTATTTTTTTCTTTTTTTTTAATTTCTGTTTTTCTCTGTACATGATGCAACAGCTGAATCTTCCTGGTCTTCTGTTTAAACTGCTCTAAAGTGTAGAAATTTAAATGTCATTGTTAAATGCCAGTCAGAGCTGTATCCTTCTAGCCACATCATTTCATTTTACCCAGCATTTCTTATTTATATGTTTAAAAAATATATATATTCAAAACATAAATATGATAAAAACGTATTTGCGTATTTGAAATTTTCCAGTATAAATGCATTTATGGCACTTCAACTTCGTCAAACAGTATGTGTAAATACATCTAATGCCAGTTCAGATTCAGCTTCTCTGTTTGCTGTAGTTGAAAGATGGAATTGATGGAGTAACAGTTTTAAGGTTTCTTATTATTAAAACTGAATTAATTGAAACAAAAACATTTGATGTGAAAAATGACACATCTAGTAAGGTCAGGGGCCAATAACAACAGATAGAACTGCAAGAACCTGTTTTGTTTATATAGGCTACAGAAACTCTTTTCTAGTCACAGAGCACTTTATTTTTTACAGTTGTCAGTCAGAACATCTGTAACTTTATCCAGATTGGAGGAATTGTAAAGGTTAATAATTTTTATATGCAAGTAATTTCTTAAATTAAAAAGTATAGATATGCTGTAAATTGCCCCTATCTATGAGGAAGAGGAAAGGCAAAGATTCGAAAGAAAATAGTAAAAAAAAAAAAAAAGAGAGAGAGAGAGAGAGAGAAACGGCTCACTCACTTTTTTTGGCAGTGGCTTTGGGTCATGAACAGTTGGTACCGATCCATCTTTCAGGACCAACTTCTTAGCAAAACCTGCTTTGTACTGACCCTCGTTTGCAAAGCAGTCTGGTGTAAAATGATTCGAGCAGACATAGACGCATTTGGGTAGATCTGGGGGCGCTTTCCCTTTAAAAGCAAAAGTAATCCACTGCGCTTTCAGCGGCTGAGATGTCGGGAGTAAATGACGACTGTTGTGTTCATTCTTGCACCCAACAACAAAACACCTCATTCGCTTAGGAGCCATTTTTGTATGATCACACGCTCCGGCGTACAATCAATGGCGGACTGTTTACAGTAGGGATAGGCATGTTAATCGATCCCGAAGTATCGATCTGTCGACACGATCATCAAAATAATATCAAAATAATTAGTGCAACAAATATCGATACTAAGGTGTGTTTTATATACCAGTGATGTTGTTTATTTAAAAAAAATAATGCATATAATATGCACTCATTTGAACACGCAAATGCTGCAAGACAGAACCAATCAATTACAGAGCGTTTTCTCACTTCTAGCAAAGCTGCATTTCCCCCAAGTAGGAAGCCTTCACGCTTTTGGGAATAGCAGCTCAGAACAATAAGTGACAGAAAATAACATATATGTTTAATTTATTTTGTAATGAAAAAACAAATTTTAGCTTTTACAATTTGTGCAATTACATTTATTTAAATTGCCCGTTAAACCTTCATACTGATCATGTTCTGTTCTCTAATGTTCAGTGTTGTGCAAGTTACTTCCAAACTGTAATATATTATATATTACTTGTTGCTGTTAATTAAAAGTAATGCCTTACATTACAATATGATTCAAAATTGTAATGCGTTACATGACTCTTGTATTACTTTTGAGTTACTTTCAACAAAATAACTAGAGAGCATGCCGTCAGCGCAGCTGCATTCAAATACAAGTAATAGACTAAAGCTTGTCACAGCATCAGCAAAAGTAGCCTAATTAGCAGTAATATGTATTAGGAAAATATTAGGAAGATATTTAAATTATTCAGTGATTTCTGAGTCCGTGTCACAAAGATAAATTTCCTGACTCGCCATCTACTCTGATGCACATTAAGCCATCTTTATGGATTAAAATTATAATGAAAGAGGATCTGTTTTCAATTTCTTTTTTATTTCGTTAAGTGGTCATTTAAAGCATTTTTAATTCATGTCTTTTTTCGCTGAGTTTTGGATTTTGTGATTTTTTTTTGTGTGGACACACAAATAAAAGTAGACCCTTAAAAGTTCTGAATGAGGTATTACTCTCACCTTTAGCCTATCAGAAAAAATCACGCCGTCTACCTTTTTGTTTTCGCTGGAAAAAAATGCATGTGTTGCACTGGTTCCTCTGTGTGCTGCAAGAGCCTGCTTTAGATTCTCCTCACAACATGAATATACCATCATCAGTGGCGGTTCTAGACCAAAATCACAAGGGGGGCCGAGGTGGGGCCAGTGTGTTTTTAAGGGGGGCACATTTAT
>JAUCMT010000047.1:16416111-16432945 GCA_032357475.1 Enteromius thamalakanensis | reverse complement strand
GATACGAACCGAATCGTGGGTCAAAAATCGTGAAACGAACCGAATCGTGGGTTTGGTGTATCGTTACAGCCCTAGTAGTTTCTAATAGTATAGTATCTGTACAAACATCCACTCATATGCCAGTGAATACATAAAGCATTTATGATTAATGTACTGCTGATCTAGACAGAATGTATGACTATCATTCAAATTCAGCACAGTTTCATTGCATTGAGCCATTTCGTCCCATTCACTATACTGATATATTATTTATCTGTCAGGAACATAAATTGATTTATATGGTACTTTGTTATTTTGCGATTGATATCGTTAGATAATAGAGCCCACTTGACTGATTATATCTATTCCTCAAGCAGTGGTCAAAATAGATAAAAGAATAGATACAGTAGGTGGGGAAAATCAAAGAAATATTGAGCAGCAGTGCAATACAGCATTTGATTTAGTTTTAAATTGTAAGACTCTGAGCAAAGTCTTCTGATTTAAGGCTTTCTTTTGTATTGTTTGTAATCGTGCAGTTTTTAATCTTTGTCTCTGTGTGTTTTGATTTACTAGGTATGACATGTGGGGGCGAGCTGTCATTCACCCTGGAGCCCAGTGACATTATTGCTGTTCAGAAACAACCTCTGATGCTGCACTGTCAGGTGGAGGGCATCCCACCCATCACCACACAGTGGAGGCGCAATGGAGCTCTGATAGTGGAGGACCAAAACTATGTCATGTTTGCTAATGGCTCACTTCTGATCAGTCACTTCCAGAAGACCAAGTCTGACGGCTCATCTGATGAGGGAGATTACGAGTGCATAGCCCAAAACTTCTTTGGGCTGGTCTTGAGCCGCAAAGCCAGAGTGCAGGCTGCTAGTAAGTAGTATTCAGTGTGTTTTAATTCTGAGATAAAACCTTGATCTATTAACATTCTACTTTGTTTTCCAAGAACTGTTTAATTGCAAATATTTGAAAAAGGGTAAAAAGAGAAAGCTTTTTAATTTAATACATCAATGATCAAATTCCAACCATCATGATGATAATGAAAATGTATTATTTATGATTATTCTATTCTATTCTATTCTATTCTATTCTATTCTATTCTATTCTATTCTATTCTATTGCTCCATTATAAGGAAAATTACATTGACACTGTTTGACAAATAATATATGACATTATATTATATTATATTGACCCTTCTCTTTAACGTTTTTATTAAAACGAACTTACAGTAACATAATACTTAATATAATAAAAACATTAAAACATCTTTTCAAGGACAAAATATTATTATATACCATGACATTATGTTTTATTATAATAGCATATATTTGTTGGGTGTAAAACACATTTTAAGTAAAAGTGGATGAGTCTCCACCCCAAATGGGCCACCCCAGTGAAAAATGTGTAGATGCGCTTATGCCAGAAGATATTGGTATCGCTAGGTTGTCCTGAGAAGTTTAAGTGGGTTTGATAGAAGCCACTGCCAGCTTATTTGCAGTGTGCTTTTGGGTCTTCCACAGAGCGCGCAGTGTTCGAGCACGACGTGGTGTAGACTCAGGCTACATTAACTTTGGATGAACTGAACATGAGGGACACAGGGGGCTGGGACAGGCCATTTGATATATGGACAATGGGCTCCTTCTATTTCTGAAGATAAATTGGCTTGTAGGATCCAGTCTGCCTTTTGTGCACTGCTGTGGCGCTCCCGGTCGTGCTTGTGTTGTGATTTATATTACTAAATCTCTGGCTCTTGTATTGAACTTAACTATTAAACCCGGCCATGCTGTGCTCTTCTCGCGCCGCTTTTGTGGGCGTCACAATAATCTGGAGTGCTGTTGTTCGCCCACTTGCTGGTCGCAGGCACCAAGGCTAAATTTGCTTTTCTAGTCATCCATACCCACCGTGGCCCCTTATGAATCGGGCCTTGTTCCTGTCCAGTGCTGAAAAGTTGTTACTGTATTGTGCTTATGATTGGATTTTCATAAACTCAGCATGTGTTTATGGCAACTATAGATGACTTCTTATCATTTGTCCGCTCTCATGTCGTCCAAAATGTGTTTGATCTTTTCATACAGATGCTGGCTAAATATAAAGGGCATAAGAAGAAGGAAACAGAGAAAGGCCTTATGGAGAGTTCTTTATGTTCTCTTTAGCGGTTAGCAGGAGGTAGTTGTGCTGGCGTAGTAAATAGTAGGCGAGGGGAGAGCGGAGTTGGTCATTAAATGGATGTCAGGCAAGTGTTAATTTGAAAGCGCACTGCAGTGTTAATGTGAAACTGTGTTTTTGTGATGATGTGAGGAATTCAGGGTCTCTTGCTGTTATTATATGATGCTTCAGAGAGAATGAGCTCTTAGCAATCAGGCCCTTTCCCATCAAATTCACACAAGTAGGACTTACTGTAACACACTGCCTGAGATCAAGCTTGGAAAAATTCCCAATGCTAATAAGATTTCTCACTACTTTGTTTAATCATAAAGTATTTATTTGTAATTATTTAAATGTAAATATATAATATATGTATAAATAATTTTTTTTTTTTTTTGTAAGTAATTATATTATTTAGATGAAAGTCAAGTGATTAATTGTGATGAATTTGGTCCAAAATAAAGGTTTTTGTTTACATAATGTATGTGTGGGCACTGGGCACTGTGTATGTGTGTGTGTGTATATAAATAAAACACACAGCATATGTTTTAAACATGTTTACATTCATTTTTGTTTTGTTTTTTATTTACAGAATTTATATTATTAATATAATTAATATATAAATAACAATATTCTTCTTAAACAAATGCATTGATGTTTGTCTATATACATAATAATTATGTATTTTTTAAAACATAATAATTATACACAGTACACACACATAAACAATGACGAATTATTGTTATTATAGATAATAGTGTGTGATAATGTACGTGTGTGTGTGTGTACATATATTTATACACAGTATGTACACACACACGTTTACAAAATTAATTTATATGTATATAAATACATTTTTGATATATAAAATAATAATTTAGTATTATAAAAATAATGTGTTCTCTTTTTTGATAGTGATTTAGCTTTATCACCAGCTTGTGTGCAGATTAATAGCACTCATTGTTTGATTTTGAATGGACAGTTTGCAGAGATATTGAGCTCATGTCGAATTTAACATCTTTTTATCGACTGCATCATACGTGTGCATTTTATTCTAAAGCAAAACAGTGTCTATAGACATGTAGCTCTGTGGCTGTTTTGTTTGACACAGAGACATCTCTGCCTGCGGTCTTGTCACACACACACACACACACACACACGGGCAACCCATGCTGTGCCATATCTGAACACAGCAGTGCATTTGTTGGCCTTGCAGTGAGGTGTGTGTGATGTGAAGATTGTTGACTTATGAGTGCACACACACCCGGTGAAGTGAGACTGACACACTGTGTGTAGACGGTGCACTGCTGTGTTGTGGTACATACTCTGGCTCCGCTCCCGGTGGGCCAGTGGTTACTGGCTAGCCTCTGAAGTTACACCGCCTCTGCCACGCCACAGGGAACAGTCAGCTCGGCTCGCTGGACAGGGGAAACCTTTAAACCCACGCTCTCCGGGGCACTGATTGGTAAAGGTCAATGCATAGTTACTTTTTAGCACCTTTTTTCGATTTCTCATCAGGGCCAGAAAGGAATATGTGTGCTTTCTGCATAAATTAGGAGTGAACAATAGCTGGGGGATAGAGTGGGATGCAAATCTAATATCATAGAAGATGGAGATCTATTGTCTGAATGATTGGCAAGCGGAGCTGGGTGGACAAGCATAATAAAAAGCGCTCACATAAAAGCGTAACATTATCTGGCAGAATGTTTTCTTTATTATGTTCATATAATTGAAGTGATGCATTAGCTATAGGTACCATCAATATACCATAAGGTCTGGGTACACACAAAATGGGCACGTAGTGGGATTTAAACATGGAGTAAGAAAGTGCTGCCTCTTATACATATTATAATTTGAATCGTATGAAATTGGATGGAAATGACTAGCACATTTAGAAAGAAATTACCTTAAAAATGGGAAAATGGTTGGATGAGACTGAGGGAAGACTGAGGCTGGGGGAAGGTTGTGAAACTTGTGAAGGAAAGGGAGGTATTTTGAGGAACTGTTGGTGGAGCACAGGAGCAAGTACATGTTTTAGGAGCAGCAGTTTCCTATTTTTTACCATATAGTATGCAAATTCTCCCTAAATAGCAGCATCAGCCATATCAATTTTCTCAACTGCCTAATTGGCTTGACTCAATACACTGATTGTTGATTTGATGGAGATGGATATAAATATGAATTTGAGGTTAGTTGTGAGAAATTGCTGGGGTTTAAGTGGATTAAATGATTGGAGATGTCCCCTACCAGAGAGTCTATCGTTTCAAAAAACTGGTTGAATTGTTTATAGTACGATCAAAATATAGAATATATGCATATATATGTACAGATTTTTATTTGCTACCTACTTTGTTGTGTAGGCTGATTTTCCAGTTCAAAGTATATCATGGCTTTATCATGGTACATGGCTAAAAAGCATTTCATTCACAGACTCAGAGAAAGTATTTCTGTAGAGTTTGGTTAGTATATGTGCCATACAACAACACTCAAGGCTGTCTATTCTTTTCTTTCATGTGCAAAACCCATTAATACCTCCAGTGCTTTTAGCACAGGCTCCAGTCGTATTCTGGATGCACACATCCTATTTTTCAGGTTGTGTGTAATGGATGACCTCGGCTATATTGATCAGAGCTGTAGGACCACAACTGATATGAAGGTCGCTTGGTGACCTTTTGATCCCTGCATTGTAAGCTTGAGCATTGACAAGGAGTTCCATCTTAATGAAGCTTAATGTGACCACTGTTTGTGTCTTTGTACATTTTCTGTACGAATAAATTTCTGTGACAGATAATTAAGTGATGTTACAGGTGAGAAGGAAGGTGTGTGTATCAGAGAACCATGCTCTTAATCTTAAAAGGAGTCTTTTCCTCCTTTCTCCGGTGCACTTCTACACTGCAAAAATTGCTTTCTAAGACAAGAATAAAACAATTTTTTTTTGTTATTTCAAGCCAAAATATAAAAAGATTCTCAAATGGAGAAGGATTTTCTAGACAAGAAACAATTACTTTCTTGTTTTAAGAAAAAAAACAAGCTAAAATTAAGTGAGTTTTAACCTGAAACAAGCAAAATAATCTGCCAGTGGGGTAAGCAAAATAATCTTGTTTTCTGTCTGAAATAGGAATATTTTACTTTAGAGAAAAGGAAGGCTGCCCGGAGTTGGAGGATGTGCCAGCATCGTATAAATCTGGTTTGTGGGAACATTTCATGTTACCTATTAGAAGATACAGTTTGAAAAGATATTTAGAAAGGATGCTCGGGCTCGGTCACATCAGCGCGAAGGTGTGTCTGTGTTATAACGGTGCTTTTTGCCCCGTATGCGCTGATGCTCTCATCCGCTGACATTTCTGAACGCCTTTCTACAGTTGCTTAATAAAAGCGGGCTTTCCACACAAAAAAAGTGCAGTTCACTTTAAAAAAGTTTAAAAAATTCAGTTACAGCTCTGTCGGACGCAGGCCGATCCGCACTCTATTACCTATGATGACAGCGGAAATAAAACAATAGATAGAACTGCGACTGTATGCAAGTATTGTGCAACACGCATCCAATTCAGTTTATTAATGATTACATGATATAACTTTTTAATACTGTATCCTAAATTGTGGATAATTAAGCTATATATCATATGCTGAAGTACATTTCTGGAGTGTTAAAGATTAAAAGAAAAAATAACAAGAACCGTACCAAACCGAAAACTGTGACCCTAAAACCGTGATACAAACCGAACCGTGGGTTTTGTGAACCGTGCCACCCCTAATACATATATATATATATATATATATATATATATATATTATACATATATATTTTTTGAAAAATAAACATTTACTTGCATTTGTAGATTTTTTTGTGATTGTGCACAATCCATTTAAGTTAGTGTAAGATTGAGGTAAAAGTAATTGTATAGGCAAGTGATATGATCCCGATATCATGCATACCTAAAACACATAAATTCCTATGCTGTGTACTATGTAGGACAGATAGTATGCAAATTGTAATGCAGTCTTAGAGAAACAGCCCTCTGTGGAGTCTCCAGTCTTCTGCTGAGGAGCTTGTGCCGGGTTCACTCACACTACAGCAGCGCTCAATTCTGCTAGAGCAATCTAAACACAGCAAGCCATTTACAAAAGCTAATCGCCTCTATATGAACGAAAAAGATCAGCAAAGAATACTTTGACTATTAAACATGATGAATCTCATAAGTTTGGGTTATACTGTAGGATGCATCTGTTTTGAGGATCTTGCTCTATAGCATTTGCATTGTCTCCAGAACTTTACTTTAAATGCCATTCAATATCCACATGCTCTCCTAGAGTGAGACAGCGGGTTTGAGTTATTGAAAATGTACCAGCCTGTTATGCAATGCAATACTCGGTTATGCAAGTCTAATATTTCTCGGTTTGAGAAGGGGCACAGACTTCATGTCTGTCATACTATTTTCAGCAAAAAATCATTTGTAAATTCCGCTCGTCTCCAGATTTAGCTGCTACACGACACGTCTCGTAGACACGCGTGTGGGGCACAGACAATCTGATCTAGCTTCTGACGGCTCTATTAAATCATTTAAAAGGCGGCTGTGAAATCCCAAAGATTGATTTTCTTTTAAGCTCACCATGGTTTTTGCAAACTCAATTATTTTAGACCACTTTGGGTGCCTCAAAAAAGACAGAACAGGCCTTCTCTACTCAAAATAAAGGCTCCTTCTTTTGCTCTCTGGCACGGGGGATTGTGTTCCTGCATCAGAGACTCTTAATCTTGACGTCTTCCTCAAATAAATTGGAAGTAAGTGACCGGGGAAGCTGGTGTTAAGCCGAACATGAACGCCTCTTGGCTGGAAACAGGTCTAAGCTCACTAGACTTTGCATGACCTTGACATCACATCCTACAATTTACATACACAAAAAACAGTGGCTCCTATTTAGAAGAACTTGAGAACGTGCTTAAAGACTTTCTTTCCCATGAGCCCGATGAATGCTGTATCCACTCTTATGAATATACATGCGCAGGTCGGGACTAACCATATGCAATTCCAGCACATCTGAAATGCGACAGCGTGATTACAGATGATTGTCTGCAAGAAAAAATGTGCTAGAGGGGTTCAAAAGTGAGTCGAAGCCCAGGAGTATAAATTTGAAAAAGTTTGTCCCTGCGTGGTTCAAATAATTTCGTGTAAAACAAGCACAGACAAAACGCACCATAATTTGGGCTGGTTGCAAGAGTCAGACTTGATTAAAGCTTGTGTGTGAGTGGGGGAGAGGGGTGGGGAGGGTTGTGTGTTTGTGTCTCGATTTTGATTTGTCGTGTTACTCACCCCTTCAGCTGGATAGGCCTCCCAGCCAAGGTCTCCCAGAGCAGACATGGTGTCCAGCAATGTAACTAGAGAGAAAGAGCACACAGGGGAGAGAAAAAAAAAAGTAATGATTTGTTAAAGTTCACTCAACCTCATGACATACTGTGAGCAAAACAAGCTGGTTAGATGAGATTGCATATTTGGCAAGTAAATCACAGAGCAGTTGCAGACAATCAGGTCTGTAGCCTGAGGGACGAGAGTCTAGCCCCACGGTTTAAATCATTTCCACAATGCCCTCCTTCATCCAGTGGCGAAACCCAATGCTGGGAACCCATTACGAGAGAAAGACTGTTTTGCAAATCAGATATATCAATAAAAACACATTCACGTCTTGCACAGCATTACCGGCAAAACAAAGTTTGCCCTCGATCGCAGTATTGATGGTTTTCATTTCTAGAGTTTGTATGAGTATGTGTGTGTATGCCAAGGGGAATGGGTCAACAAACCATCTAAAAGGATATTTAATTTCTAATGCTAGTCTCTCTCTTGCGCGTAGGCAGGTTGCAAACTGTGTGTTATGATCTACATTCCAGGGAAAATAAGGTCTTAGCATAGACAGCTATTCATTTTTAATCATCTCTGATGTTGTGTTCTTTTAAATCGAGGAAAACATATACATGGCTCGTTTGAATGGTTTGTTGAGAACCATTTTCAATACTACATTTCATGAACAGAATTAAAAGGCACAATTATCATATATTTGGTTCCAATATAAATATGGTGGTACTGTTTTTGGTGTTACCAGCTGTCATAGTGCCATTACAGAACAAAAACAGAATTTACAACGTCACTATTAAAATGTCATATTGTGTATATTACACCTTTGAATAATACATGCCATATTTATGCTTTTATTGACTAGTGTTTTAATGTAATTAATATTCAAATAAAACTAGAATTACTAATTCTGTTAAGAATAAAAAAATGCAGCCTGGCTAATACAGTATACACATGCACACACAAAGACAATGGTAACTTCTTCCAGTCAATACTTCAGGATATCCGCATAAAGAATTGCTGAGCACAGCGCCTTTTTATATCGGCACACACAATTTATTGGCATGCAGATCTTAAGTAGTTTAATAGCCTTGTTTGTCTTTCACCCTCTCAGAAGTCAATGTTTTAACTGGATTTGTCAAAAAAACAACAACAAAGTGTTGAACAAAATATGCTAAAATATCCTTAGCTGCTGACTATGAAGCGCAGTGGGGTGTGCGTTTGATTTATAGTGACAGTGCAGTGTCGGTGTAAGATTAATGGAGTCATGTATCATAAATATTTTCCCGCAGAATGACTGTAATCCTTAAGCGGCGAGAGGGATCTGCTTTACCTCACGTACGCTGCACTGCATAAAATGTCCGAACAAGTACAGCGACACAGAGATGTGAATGTCAATTGCTCATTTCACATTCAATGTGTTTAGCCACTAGAAGAGGCCATTTAAATCAATTGTTTAAACTTTTAACAGAAATATAGCCTAATTTTATATGTACATAAAAGACAAAATGAAACCGCATTTGTGTTTATAAGGAGTGATACAGTGAAGGCAGATTCATCACCCCTCCTCCTCTCTTCTGTCCCCATTTAAATCCTCTGGATTGATGAGGATCGCTTTTCCAAAGAGCTCTATGCCTGATGCAACACATTACGCGGCGGTGACGGTGACATTTGTAAATAAATAAAGTTGCAGCGAAAGTGTGGCAGAGTGTTTGCTGAGGCCATTTGCTCAGTGAACGGGTACCCTTTTCGCTGAGGAAAGGTCGCTCTTTTAAAGAGCATTTCTGTGGTCTCTGTTTGGTTAAACCTAGTGATTACTGATGTCTTTAATAGCACAGAGTCTAATGGAGGGCGGAAGCTGACCTAATACAACTGCCTTGCAAGTGAGAACCACTAATTTGGACGCGTTAAATCAGGATAAACAATCTCTAAATGGCAGAGGAAAGAGGAAGCCAGGAATAATGAGGATAACACAGGTGGATGCCTGTTATATCAATTACTCACAACCCTGCTGATAAAGTCTGTAGTGGCGAAACAAAAGACTTTATTTAACTAAACACCACACACCACACTTCAGCTCTGATGCTTCACAAACATAACTGTGTGTCTAAAGAGGCTTTAAGTGAAAACTACTTGCAAATTGAAGTAGAATTAACATGAAATGAAAATTAAATGAACCCTTCTTTTTTTTAAAAGAATACAAAATGCATTTTGCTTTTACAAAGCCTTTACAAAGTTCTTTCGCTAAAATAACAGACCGACATGGATAGATAGATAGATTGTCTCTTCTGTTTTTCTTACTCATTTCACTCTATTTCTATGGCTGAAGAAGTGAATTGCTTTCTTAAATCTAACAGACTTTTGCCCATTTGTGTCCCAGCCCTGCTCAGATTCATCATCCAATAAAACAGACACCATCCTCGCTATCAGATCAAAGCCAGCAAAACACTACAGTAAGATTCATATCTCGCCTCATCTCACACTTCTGACAAATAAAACACTGCCTTATTACACACTTCCATCACGTTACATAAAATAGGTCTGATAATTTATCATGAGGCTTTATGTTTACTGTGGAATTTTTTCTCTCAACACAACATGTGAATCACTTTCCCATGACCGCCTCTGTTGTCTGCAGGAGCAGACTGCATGGGCTCTTCACAGGGTTTGGTTTCAAACAGGCATGCTCATGTATCGATTATCGTCGGCGGGCAGCATTGTACATGGACAAGAAAAGCAGAGAGACTGTGGGACCATGTTACTGGAACAGGACGCCCCAGAGACAAGATAGAGTCCACTCTAGGATTTTATTGAGATAAATCATTAAATACAACAATTTTATCATAATCCATTGATTTGTTGCACTTTTAGTTCCTTGCATTAGTGAATCTCTACTGGAAGCATAAGGAGTGGAACATTTTTGTTATTTTCTGACATACATAAAAAGAGTATTAGTGGCCAGGTTGAAAAATTGGCTGACATTTGGTCAGTTTAAGGGTGCGTTTACACTTGGCAGGCTTGGTTCAAATAAAACAGATTCTGGTGTGATCGCTTTGTTAAGGTTGTTTATTTAAAGAAGTCTGAAGGCTGCCATTCCGAACCTTGGTACTGAAAGAGTTGACAGAGACCCACTTTTTCATGTTTAGCAAGTTTACTAAGTTTGTAAAATATATATCACAAAAGCTTTTGTGATCGAATCCTTATGTTTGATTTGATGTGTATCTTTGGGTTTGTGATAAGAATGACAGCATGAACACTAAGTAAACCAACACTAAATACATAACTTTTCTTTCTGGGTCCATACCAAAAAAATAAAAAAGAACCAAGTACCAAATGTAAACACAAGAGGATCAGCGTTGGATGATAATGGGCTGATCACAACGGCAGTGATTAAAATAGCTTGAATCGCATACAGTAAATAGATTAGGTTGCTGTAATGAGTGCCCTCAAGCTCCTCTAAAGGGCACTCGCATCCTCCACACCATTCCTTTAGGGACTTAAATTCCCATCTTGCAATGCACATTCACTCCAGTTCACATTCTGTAATTATCACCTTCAGCTGCAGCTCGTCACCACACCTCTTCTCACTGGCATTTATACCACGATCTGACACTCACTCACAAGGTTTTATGCTTCCTTTGTGTATTGTTACCTGGGGTGTTCTTTCCTGTGTTTGTTATGTGTAATATGCCGAAGTGTTTTCTCCGTTGATTCTGTCTGTTAATACCTACTCTGCCTGTCTGACCATGGATGAAATAAAAAGCTTGCATTTGAATCCGCACGTCCTTACTGTACCTCCATTGTTACAGTTGCATTTAAGAAATTGCTAATGCACATTGTTTTTATATATATATATATATACATATATATATATATATCTGAATTTAACTTTAGCCCATTTACTTATTTATTTTTTCATTTAAAAAATCTAAAACGATACGCTGTCTGAATGTTTGAGGTCCGTTAAGATTTTTTTTTAGAGAAAAAAACAAACTAACAAAAAAAATCTGAATTAATAAATCAACAAAATGAAATGTTTCTTAATCCCCAAATCAGCATATTAGAATAATTTCTGATAGAGTAATTTGGAGTAATTGCAGCTAAAAATGCAGCTTTCCCATCAAAGGAATAAAATACGTGCATTAAAATAGACAAAAAATTTATTTTAAACCGTAATCTTAAATTTTATTACAATTTGTACTGTATATTGATCAATTAATGCAGACTTAATAGGCACCTCAATTTGAAATTTTGCTGTAAATCAAAAATGATTCTTTGAATTCTTCATTAATTACATGCTTTCTAAGAAAATTCTCTGTCTGTCTTCTGGCATCGACCACTGAAAAACCAATTTCTCTCGCTCGATCACTAGCATAACATCACACATCCATAAATTAAGACCAACATCAAAACTGTTCCCTTTTTCATTCTTGTTCTCTTTCTTTATCCAGATCCCCATGATGCTTGCTTTCTCTCTCGCTCTCTCGCCTGCTGTTGAAGTGCTTGAGTCCAGGCCAGGGGTGATTACGGACGCTTTGAGTGGGGAGAGCTCAGTGTTCCTCTGGCTGTGATCTCCACTTCCATCCCCTTTCGCTTTCTAATCCCGGCGGAAGAGCTGCTTTAATCTACCTGCCAGCAATCAAACGCCCAGCCAGCCCTTCCAATACCTTAGGCAGAGCCGCACGACTTCACAATGAAGGCGGCAGCCAAAAACACACGCTTTGTCACAGGTGTGAATACACGGACTGCCTACTGAAAAGCAAAATCGATATGAAGATAAAAAAGCCTTCCTGTAGAGCACATTAGGCCTAAAAACATAAAGTTTATAATAGATAAAGCACAAACACACACACACACACCTCTCAACAACTCTGATGTATTTCTCCATCTGAATGAGACAGTCAATGGTGCTTAGGGTCTTTCGTTCCGCTCTTAGTGGCAGGGGCCAGAGTGTTGTCGTGGTAACTGGGAGGTACAGGGGTACAGCAAGGGGAAAATTGAAGATTTGTGGATCTCGCTGCAGTAAGACATTAAGGAATGCTGGAGTCGGTGCAGTTCGGCCAGCCCTCTTCACGCTGGGTCACTCGGAAGCCAATGGCACATTAGTGAGCACATAATCACTGCTGAGTGTACCTGCGAGCAGCTACCAGCATCATGGGCTGCATCTATAATGAGCCAAAGTTATCAGAAAAGCATATGGAAGAGACCGCTTCCTCTTCCAAACTCACAGCTTGCTTGGAACGACGTATATAAAACCATTTTATACAGAGATGCCACATATTTCAGTATTAGTATATGTTTGTTTGTTTGTTTGTTTTTAACCAGAATTTGTCTGATTGAAGATAATATCAAAGCGTTTTTTTTTTCTTCGTTAAAAGTAATTAACATTTAATTTCTCATATTACTGTAATAGTTCTTCCAAAATTGAAAATTACAACGCAATTTCAGTTTCTTCGTTCACTTCTGACTTGATGTAAGATGTATGATATAAGTTGCATCATATGTTGAGTCATAGGTCAGCCAAGAAGCTGGAACTCAGCACTCTCACGGTAAAAAGTCAGATATTTACATTATAATTTAAAAACTAGAAATCTTTTTGTTACTTCAGAGGACATGTGATAACTCTCCAAACAGCATATAGGTTAGTTTTATGTCACAGTACTTGCAGATATATCTGAATTATGGAGCTTCAAAATGGTGTCTGCTATCCAACAGCATTACCAAGCCAGGATAAATGTTTTAAAAAAAAACTGTGACTGTGTTTGTCTAAAATAAAGTCATATACACTGGGGGCGAGTAGTTTATTTTTAATATAATATTTAAAAAATAATTTTCATTTTTGGATTAACTAATCCTTTAATAGCATAGAAAAATTGTGATCTGTGTTTTAGCGTGAACACTTAAATAAATAATATTGGCCATCAAATTCTAATATGCTCCTTTTTTTAGCAAACAATTTTGCTGCTTAATAGTTTTGTGGAATCTGTTAATTAAAAACAAATAATTGAAAATACTGCATCCAATACAAAAATATTTGTATGCACACACATGCATGTATATCTTTAAGAAAATTAAATAAATTATATTGATTTTATAAATATAAATATACTGTATGCAAAATATTTTAAATATATACTGAGTGTATATATATGCATAATAAAAATACACAGTACACACATATATTATGTAAACAAAAGGTTTATATTAGATCTGATTAACCAAGATGAATCATTTTGCTTTTTCAGGATTTTTTAATGAATAAACACTCAAAAAAAGATTAATTAATGTATCAATTAATCAAAATGTATTTTTATGCAAATCTTACTTTGTAATTGTAGTGTGTGCGTGTGTGTGTGTGTGTGTGTATGAAAATTATTATTATTTTTTTTTATATTTATTTAAATAAATTGTTGAATAAATTGTGTGTGTAGCTCATTTGCTTTATCTGGCTCAGTAAAATACTGAGAAAAATGTAAATTGAAAATAGTGGTGCTTGTTGGCCGCCTGAAAGTACTGTAGAATTTATCTGGAGCACCGCAAGGCCAGGCACAGACACACACACAAAACAGTGGACAGGAGAGAAGGAAAACTGAATACACCCGCTAACACACACACATGCACTCTGACAATCACACTGGAGGACAAAGCTTGGAGTCATGGGAACACAAAGCTTTAGAAGACAAGATTTTTGAATGACAGCATCCTCAAGTCCCTCGGCACCAAATTGGCCACAGGAGGGAAAGAATGAGAGAAAGCTGGAAGGGAAAAGAGTGTGAGTGACTGAGGAAGAAAAAGAGAGAGAAAGAGAGAGACTTTCAGTCAGTCCAGGCTAAAGCTCATTGGCATACAAATCCTTCCCACAAACACATCTCCATTCTGCCTCTTTTTTCCCCCTATCAGCTGCCAGGTCGCCCTGCTATTGTGCTGCCAACATCAGGCCCGGTCTGGAGAGTGCATGGAGAATGAAGCCCTCAGACAATGAGCACTCTTTTCCTCTCCTTTTCATCTCTTTCATTCTCATTTTCCTCTGCCATTTCCCACTGGCCATCAGGCTCTACATGGACTGAACAAAAAGACCACAAAAATTCCCATAATCACCTGGATGCTAGATAGCAAGGGTTTGATTCCATTCCCAAAACGGAGTATCTGTGATTAGTAATTAGAATCCTGTGATGCAAATATTTCAGATAAATATTACGGATGATGCTCAAACTGTAAAAAATAAATAATAATAGTATATGTATGTGTTTGTGTGTGTGTGTGTGTATATATATACCTATATATATATATATATTAACAGTGTTTTGAAATGAAGAAATGTATCATATATATATATATATATATAATAGTTCTTGACCTGTCACTGTGGTTCTGTCACATTCTTTTTGTAGAAGTGGGTCATATGACACCAGAAACCTAAATCTGCAAAGGAAAACGAGAATTAATTTTCACCATCATCTACTCATAAACCTCGTTCCATCCATTTTCAGTGCACTTACTTGCGACCACCAATAGTTCTGTGGTGCATTATCGTATCACTTTAACTATTTTCCCTACCGAAAATGCTGCCCGATCTTTATAACATGACCAGGCTGTATTATTTTCCAGTTAAGAGGTGCATTACTTAAATTACACATCTTTTATCACTGTGTGTTGACCATCTAAAGTGCCGTCTCAAGAACCGCATAAGACTGGATCAGGTCGCAAAGACAGCATGTGATATCACAATGACCCAGGAAACAGGCCGTCCGGAGCAGGATGTTGGTTTTGGCTTTTGAAAAAGAGATGCTCATTCAATGGCAAGGTCGCATTGCATCGAAATGTGAATCTAACCATCGTTTGACCCACCACACAGAAAGGAGCCAGTGCAGATGAGCTGAGCAAACAGCCCACCATCAGCTCTGACAAACAGAAAACAGAGTCTCAAAGCATGCGGGACACAGGCACTGAGAGATTTCACCCGGTCAATAACACAGAGCCGAGCAAATTGAAAAACCCTGCTGTTTGTTTAGCGCTGCGGTATGGCAGCGATTCTCTGAGCACAATCGCCTTTCCAAACCACGCAAAAAACAGAGAAGCTGAGGCCGAAGGCAGACAGATGAATTCAATTAAAACAAATAAAAGGTCAAGACTGGGACCTAACAAGACCGCAGGGAGAGTGGAGCACACAGCGTGACGTTTAGAGTCAGGCTTCATTGTGTTGACTAGCCTGCTAATGAGCTTCCAGTGAGAGAACCGGGAGCCCAACATAAGTGTCAGAGGCGTTCATTTGTAGAAAAAGCTCATTTGTTGGAGACAGAAGTAGTTGTATCTGACAGGGCAATGCAGAAGAGAGGGCTTCCCAGTGAATACAGGTCACCAGCCCAGCATGTCAGAGGAAGGGCTCCTTTACAAAAACAACAGAACGAACCCAAACAACGAACCAGAGTTCAACCAAAACAAATAACCGATCATGTAAAATGATCCTTTTTCACAAAGGAACTACACCTTTGCCAATTCACACTGTTTGTAGGCCATTGTGCACCATTCAAGGCTGACGATGTCCTAAAATCAATAGCTTTATGTCTACACCTACCTCTTTCACCTATTTTAATTTCACTGCAAATACTATTGCCAATCAATTACCTGGCTTGAGCCATTGTATGTCCAGAAAATCATTTGCCCCTCAGCCTTTGCTCGTGTGTGGTAATAATGGTGTGTACTGTGGGAAATTAAGAGGCCCTCTAAGGTCCTTTTTATGATTGCACATCGGTGTGCAACCTACAGCGCAAAGCCTTCAGTAATCCCAGTAATAGAGGTGAATCAGTGAGCTGAGGCGGCCAATCAATGTCCACGTCAGCTCAAGGTCGCGAACCAAATAATGATGGTGGTAAAAGCAATCCAATTACACTGATGTGATTAATCATAAAATCATATTATGATTCCCGTTCTCATTATACAGTTAAACAAGTGTAATCAATAAATAGATCTATGGTTATTATCCTAAAAGAAAGACTCTACTCAAGATTTTTGAGGAGCTCTTAAAGAGACAGAAAGAAAATTCCATCAGCCGTAAATGATGACACATTGTTACAAACCATACTGCAAAGCATAAAAGATGATATTCTGAAGCATTTACCGGATGACAAAGTCAAACATTTCCCATTACATTTTTATCTGAGGTTTTCTCCACACAGAATGTATTTTTTGACATTTTAAACTTCATGTCTCCCAAATGTTAAGAAAATGCAAACTCTGTCTAATGTCTATTTAGCCACATATCTATGCAATTACCTCATCGATTAATAGATAGATAGATAGATAGATAGATAGATAGATAGATAGATAGATAGATAGATAGATAGATAGATAGATAGAT
>JAUCMT010000047.1:16391171-16408896 GCA_032357475.1 Enteromius thamalakanensis | reverse complement strand
ATATTTACAGAGGGATTTGTTAATAAATCATTCCTGGCCTGATTTATGTGACATTTAAAAGAAAAAATATGGCAAAAATTGCTATTTCTAAGGCTATGGATGGTATATTTTGATTTCCTAGGTAAAGAAAGCAGACATTCTAAAATCCCTCTGTAATTTATCTAATAATAATAATTTTGCACCTGGCTTTATCCTATATTCAGATATATGTACCGGAAATATATGCATATATTCTCATATGTAATGAGCTATTGCCTCTTTTGCATATTTAAACATAAAATAAAAATAAAAAAAACTTACTTACAAAACATTTTTTTTTCTCCTATTTATTTGAGTAATCAACTGGTAAAGTTTCATGGTCCTATTTGTGAGTTAAAAATTTTACCCTATTCACCTGTAGTGTCTCGCCTTAACTCATTACATGCATATTTAAAAATTAGTTATTTTAATTTTAAACTGTAATACATACACACACTATTAATTTATCATTGGAAAAATAAAAATCAGCAAGGGTGCACTTAATTGATGAAAAGTGACAGTAAAGACATTTATAGTGTTACAAAAGTTTTTTGTTTCAAATTTGAACTTAACTTAACTTCAAACTTGAATCTATTAAATAATCTATCACTATTTCCACAAAGAAAAATATTAGGAAGCACAACTGTTTTAAGCACCAAATCATTTAAAAATATTTTTGAGCACCAAATCAGCATATTACAGTAACTTCTAAATGATTATGTGACATAAAGGCAGAGATTTTTTTTACTGTATTTTCAGTCAAATAAGTTAATTGCAAACCTTTTTAAAATTAATGAGTTTTAATTAATCTCCTAAAAGCAAGTTACACAAAGTTGCACCTAAGTGACTATTGTAAGTTACATCTGACCTGCCCCAAAGGAGTTCAACCCATTTTCACACTTTAAAAAATGTCTTATTTTACTTAGTATTTTTGTCTTAAAATCAAGATATTTTAATTCAATTCAATTCAATTGAATTTTACTTTTACTTTTATTTTTACTTTTACTATTTTACTAAATAATCAATAAGATATAACATATTGAGTTTTGTTTCCAGGTGATAAAAATCTAAATGAAGTGCATTTTGCCTAAAAGAAGTAAAAAAAGAAGTAAAGAAGTAAGTAAAATGGGGTAAGTAAAATATTCTCAAAATAAGAGTATTTTACTTAGTATTTTACTTATATATACATTTATTTATTTTATTTTATTTTATTTTTTTTTTTACTAGAAACCACAAAAATACTAAGATACTAAGCCATTTTTTGCAGTGCAATCTTGTGGCTTATGGTAGTACAGAGCTCACTGAAAGGGTCGTCTGCCATGCTGAATCCACCTAACACTCTCACAGGCTTTTCAGAGCTACTCACTCGTGTGTTAATGTCTCTATTGTGACCGACCAAACATTTAATGGCCGGCAGTTTGGTGCTTGCATTTAGAGGCAAAGAAAGGCTTTTTATGAGGAGGTTGGGGCACTGATCCAGAGACCCACCAGACATCATCGGTCGCCAATGAGGGGAGGGCTGGACCAGGCTAATAGGCAAAGAAAGAGAGAAAGTTGAACAGCCTGCCTGTGGCCGTGTGCCTCGGTTTCCAAGATAGATAGTTTGAGCATGAGGAACATAATGGAGGGAGGGAGAGTGATAGTCTGCTCATGAACGGAAGGAAGCAAATTGAGAGATGAGCGTGGGGTTGGGGGTGGAGGTGTAACTATAACAGAGAAAGGGAGCAGCGCTTTGGCACTTTAGTAACTCCCGTGCAACTGAACCACATGGCATGCAGCATGCAGCAGGTAATTCATCATGTCAGAGTTTGCAAGAGACTGCACACACAAAAGTGAGAGTGTGGGAAAGCCCAGGACAACAATGAAAGCTTACAAGATCCCCCCCATAAACACCCCCTGTTCTCCTCTCCCATCTCCTAAGGAATCCTTCCATAAGCCCAGAACTTTGCCTGCCACACTGTAGAGCAGACAGCCATTCATTCCCATCCAACAAGTAGCAAGTGAAAGAGAATTAGAAAAACTTTGTGCACTCTAGTTGCCAGTCACTATTTCACACTCTTTCTTTCTCTTTCTCTCTCTTTGTGCACCTGATGTTGTTGTCAAGTCTATGATTACTTGATAAGACTAGAAGACAAAAACCACAGAAATGGCTTTCTAAAGCTTCATCTGTTGGTCTTTTTTTCTAGCTCTATTTCTGGGCTCTCATTTACTGTCTCTAGGAAAAAAATACACCCAGGCAGGAAGAATATATTCACCACAGCAGGTACCAGACAATGCGATTTTAGTTTCGTACTGAACTTATGAATGCTTTGCTGTCTTGTGACAAAACATACTTGACAGGATATTTGCTTCTCATTCCTTTATCGGAGATACAAGCTTTCGACAGCTTTCTCTGTAATTATGTAGGAAACCACAGTAATTTCCTGCATGGTTAGTGGGCTACAGGGCTACGTTTGCTTTTGTACGAATTGCTTTGCAACTCTCTCTTGGTATTACTCTCATGCTGAGTTACCAGCTACACAGACAATATTTCACCTTTAGATATTCATAGACCCAATATAGTGGCCAAGAGTTTGAAAGGTTAATCGGTCTGTTCATACTAGATCCTGAGACAGAGTAAGATCTAGTACTCTTGACCCAGACTTGCAAGTAAATATGAAACCTCTCTCTTCTTCATACAAGCATTACACTGTCTGCATGCTGGAAGGGAATGTATGGCTGAAGTATTGTACCACTTTCAGTGTTCAAAAATATAAAACAAACACAATGTAGATAAAATTAGTATTTAGTGTAGTTTCTTCTCAGAGCGTCTAATACGAGGCAATCCTTTACTAACATTTCTGCACATCAAACATTTAGCCATACTTCAGTATTAATATGTATTAAGTATTAAATATATTTATTAATATATAAATACTACAGTATTAACATACTACATTTGGCAAATCATAAAACGATTCATAAAACTAAAAACAATCAATTATGTAATTGTTTTAACTTTCATTAAAAATAAACCCAAGCTTGTTTGTCTCGTTTGTTTTGACAACTCTGGGGTGGGGGGGCTTCTTGAAGGAACTTTCGAGATGAGGTATGAAGAATGTTTCAAAACTCGCTAAGTCTCTTTCTGCATTCACATAGATTCTACTAGAAATTCTACACGGAAATTTACCAAGCTGACACATTTTTTTATTTTTTCAAAAAGGAACAGAATCTGTTCAGGATTGTTCATACCAAGGAGCATAACAATAACTATAAGGTTTAAATAATCATTTTAGTAACACTTTATTTTGAGGGTCTCTTTTAACAGTAAGTAACTTTCACCTACATGTCAACTAACTTCCGAGAGTATAAGTAGACTCTCTGTTTAACATCTGTTCTCTCTTTATTGTGATAATCTCCCATTCTACTGACTACTTGTAACTTTGCAAGAACATGTCAACTTATTCTAAGCCTAAACCTACCAGTCTACTAATAATCTACTAACAAGAGTTTTAGTTAAGAGATATTAGGAGGAACATAATGTGTTAAAGGGACCATCAAAATAAAGTGAAACCATAGTTTCAATTCTTTGAGAACAGAGAAGTGGATACCACAGCTGTAACGACAGAAGAAGAATATCATTTAAATTACTTTTAGAATTTTTTATTTGTATTTTTTTCAGCTGGTTAATGTGAAAACAGACTGACAAATCAGAATCTACCCAACTACCCAACAAAAAAAAAAACATTTACAGTGGCAGAAATAAGTAAGGACTTGCAATTGGTATAAAAACTACATATAAATAGCTCTAATACTTTATAGCTATAATATCTGAAATAAATACAAAGTATACACTAGAACCTGATTATGTACTCAGAATCATATAATGATGATGAATGAAGCTTTTCAAACAACCTTTTTTATCTGGTAGCTTATTCAATGTGTCTGCTGAAGTTTTGATGTCAAAGCTGGGGAAAAAGCTAACTGTTACACTTTTTTTTGGAATGAGCTGTTTTCTTTTTTTAGTGTGCTGAACAAGCCAAGATGCATTCCATGGAGGAAAAAAAATAATACATATTTAATGAGAAAATACATAGATGACGAGAAAATGTTAATTTCTTGGGGATAAACTATTCTCTCCACACCAAAAATATCTTATTCATTCTGTACACTGCCAGCAGTTACACTGAGAGTAAATCCATGTGTGATTTGTCACCATTTCCACAGACTTAGACACCCAGGCACACAAGCCCCATCCCTAATGGACACTCTGTGCACGCTAAACAAATCAGGCCCGCACATTACAGCTAGAGTGCTAGACAGAGAGAGATAAAGATGCTAAAGCTAATGGCTACCAACACTCTCTTCTAACACCATGATGGATAACCGTGGGTAACGTAGTTACAAAACTCCCTGGAGGCGCGATCGACAGGCAGCCCCGCAGCTAGACGTCAAAGGACGTTCACATGCCCACAGCAAATGAGTGAATGCATTACGATCCATCATTGCTCAGACACCTTTAACTCCATTATGGAGATGCTTTCACTTAACAGAGTCTAGACTAGGAAAAAACAAACTCATCATCTTCACCTATGGAAGACTGAGTGACGCCTATATGTAATGACTAGCGTAGTTTATACATCTATTGGTGTGAAGGTCACATATCTAGGTCAATAAACACTAGGAGCCGGTTGCACAGTAGGGCTATATTAAGTTTTTTTTTGTTAGTTAACTGTTTTAGTCTAATTAATATTTTTATTGGTTAATTAATTAAGTAATAATCTAAAAGGAAGTCTCATCAACTTAAAGGGATAGTTCACTGGAAAATGAAAATTATCCCATGATTTACCCCAACCTCAAGCCAGTCTAGGTATATATAACGTCTAGGTTACCTATTGTAACCCCCGTTCCCTGATGGAGGGAACGGAGACGTATGTCCCAGTGTGTCGATACGACATACAGTACGTCGTAGTGAACGACAGACAAGGGAACTATGTTTCAGATGAGTACTGAGTTGTATATTTCTTAAAAGCTCTTCCAAGTTTTGTAATGGTAATGAATGGTGGTTGAGATATAAAAAGTATAAAAATATTGAAGTATAAAAAAGTGCATCCATCCATCATAAAAAGTACTCCACGTGGCTCAGATTTTTTTTTTTAACTGTCCCTTTAAATCCTGAAATTGTAAAAAAAAAAAAATATGAAATATTAATAATATTATTAAAATAATAATAATAATTGGATTTTATTTTGTTATTAAATACACAATTATAATTTAAACAGTGATCAAATAACATAATAAGCTTTATAATTTATTTAAATTTATATAAATATATATATATATATATATATATATATATATATATTTTTTTTTTTTTTGCCACAGTTATGTACAACATCGGTTGACAGTTCAAATTAAAATATAAAAAAAATATTTAAAAAATAAATTATTTAAACTATATGATTGTTGTTATTTTGAGGACTCCATATAAGAATATATTTCTTTTATAATTTCTTCAAGTTAAATGCCTATATATAAAAATGTAAAATATTTAAAAATGCTTTTTAATTAACTTTAAGAGAAAGTTGCTTAACATTATTAAGCACTCTATTTAGATTAAGGATTGTTTAAATATGATGTTCCAGTGAATGATGCAACCCTGACCATTTGACTCGGCATATCCAGTTGTCGCACTAAATTTTCTAGATCATAAACTACCCATTTTCAGTATCTTACAAAAACTTTCAGGGCTCCTACTGATGACACCATGACTGCAGCATAATTGCGTTAGTCAGATAAAGGTTGGTAACTGTAGCAATGATGTTGGCAGCGATAAGGAACAAGATGGGTGAAGCCCATTAGGACACACTTCCTTGGTGAGAGGGAGAGTGAATCTCTCACACATCAGCTGACCTTAATCAGATCTGGGGCCGGCACAGGGTCTCATCTGCACCTTTCATCTGTCTCTCTCCTGCTACCATTCTGTCTGTCACTCCATCATTCCAACCTTTAAATCTCTCCTATTTTTGTGCTGATGAATGCTCACATCGCTCATTCTGTGCACGGCATGCATTACTCAACTAACAGGAGCCAGTGAGGGCGGCTCCTGTGATCCTTCAGCATGTCTAACAAAAGGAAACAGACACGGCGGAGAAAGAATTGCGAATTAAGAGGAAATGTGAAGTGGTTTATTGGTAATGCTGTCATGTAAACAAACATTTCATGCAGTTCAACGCACTGGCTCACTGCACAACATCATTGTGACATGCGGTTGGAAGCGCAATCATCTGGAAATTCCAGAATTTTCAAGCACATTCTTTAATACCTATTGGTCAGTAGGTTAACCAGCCGTCTCTAAGCTCTGACCTGGCCTCAGACCTTGGCAGAGAGATCTGCTGAAAATCATCCCAAGACCCCCCTGGGTTCACGCTGTGACTTTAGGGCACAATTACGGCCAGTGTTTCCAAACACAGCACACGGTCCGTCATGAGTGACTGAAGTTCACAGCATAATCTGCTCCAACAGAGGGGCCCCTTTTCCAGGATGCGGGTCTTTGATTCTGACCTCATTTAACCTCGCAGTGTCTAAAGAGTTGGGTGGGGGATGGCAGGAACAACATTTTTATGCTGAATATAAGCTTATGTACATCATGCAAAGTTGACCAAGAGTTTAAGGAGGACGTTTGGGGAAAGCCTGTTCCTATGTGTTGTCAGTTACAACACAAGGACCAAATGGCTGCTTCCGGCTGAGAAAATACAATCAACTTTTATATTTTATCTGTGCTATCTATGGAGAGTTTATTGTTTAAAAGCAAAACAAAAAAAAAATATTTTTATTTTTTATGTGTTATGTTTTTATTGTGTTTTCCAGTATATATATATATATATATATATATCAAAACAATCCAACTGCAGTCTAATTGATAATAATTGTAATGCATGACAAAAAAAAAAGTTATCTGTTTTTGCAAATGAAATCTTTATGTACCCTGATGTCATGATTGAGCCTCTTCGTGACATAAAGCCAGTGTTTGTGTTTGAGTGTTTATTACTTTTCTTTTATTTAATTGTCATATTTTATAGTTTTCTACAGTTCATAACTGATCCAAAAAAAAACACATTTAAAGTTTTTATTTAGGTTTTTATTGAACCTTAAAATCTGGGCCTGTTATTTGGGCACCCACACCCCACTGTGTAAATCATCTTTGGATGAAGATGGAGAATACTATTAAGAACAGCATGAATAGTTACCAGTGGTGAACAAGTGGAGCGAGTGAAGTTGGTATCTAAAGTAATCATTTCTGGATCAGCTGTGGCTTTCAGTGGCTGTGAACCATGAAATCTGGGGCAGGCGCACAACAATTTAACTACTTATTGATTGTATGTTTCTGCCCCCTCTGAAGAGTCCTGTCTGCCAATGAGAAAACTGAGATACCACGCTAAATATGGTCACTTTTTTGTGAAGAAAAACTGCGTGTTATTTTTCTTGCTAACACACTATTATTACGTGTAAGTTAAATACAATTTTTTTAATCAACTGTCACTTTGAACAAGTAGCAGACTTTCTACCAGATCACATGGCATAAAAGTACCTTGGTGCACTTTTTAGGGAAACAGAAAATACGGTTAACAGTGTGTTAACAATGTCGGGGAGGTATGGGGTTGGATGTAGAGCGTACTGTATTTCCAACATGATAGAGCATTAAATTTTAGCAACATATTTAAAAACATATTTAAATTCTGAACTGCTGTAATAAATACCTTTATCAACGTGATAAAATATGCCGGGGTTCACGTATTGAACCTATGTTTTAGAGCTACTCAATGGACATTTCTCTTTGAAAATATGCTGCGTAACATAAAAACGTTGCTGCACAAAAAGTGCACAGAGGTACGTATTTTTATGAGACCAGGTTGTACACTTTAAATACCTAAGGAGATATCTTATTATTGATCAAAAGAAATAAGCACACAAAAACTTTCAATAATGATAAATAAAGTTTCTTGACCACCAAATTAGTATAATTATTTCTGAAAGAACACGTGACACTAGGCTGCTAAAAGTCCAGCCTTGCCATCAGAAGAATAAATTACATTTTAATATTAAAAGAGAAAACTGTAAAAAGATGACCAGGTGCAACTTTTCTACTTCACCAACAGATAATTCACAAAGTATCAAAGTCATTTTACTTAAAGACCGAAATAAAGTAACGTAAAAATAAATAAATCAAAATAAAGAGAATGAGAAAGAGAAAGACAAAATGAAATCTCAGGATTAGAAAAACAGCTTTCAATGGCCAAGAAAAGGTCTGAGTATCGATTTCAGAAAGATACTTGTGGTGTATAAAAACACAGAGGTGGATTTTCTGTCAGCTGATGGCTTAGATGACCTTCTTCAGATCCTCTGAGGAAGTGCAGCAGCTACAAACCTTTCATATCTCAGGCTAGTGACCATTCATATCAAACCCAGTGGTGGGATACTGTAACCAAACTGAACCTTATTTTTAAAAAAGAAAATACAAAAGGCCTAACACTGATCTTAGTTGTGAACTATAATTGGCTTGTAGTCTACCAATATGATTCTGTCAGCTCGTAGGTGATTGACAGCCCTTAGCCCCAGAAAGCCTCATTTGTAGAGAGTTTCTTGCTTACTTTGGCAATAAATATCCCTCTCCTCATCTCCCTGGGTAAAAAGAGTGCTCACAAATGTTGTGCTTATATGAACACTGGTGCAAACAAATACATATAAGACTGCTTCTTACAGCAAGAATGTCCCCAGTTGGCACACGGTAGGGACAGGAGGCCTTTCTGTGTGTAGTTTGTTCTCACTGTGTCAGTTTGGATTTACGCCTTATTCTAAATTTTACTCTCAGAACTTGTGCATCACAGACATGTGCCTATATGAACTGGTTCTTGCCATGAATACAGCCTCAAATACTGGAATAGATCTATCTCTAAATGTCAATAACAATACGACTGCTACAGTATGCAGATTCTGAATCAAGTCTCTGAATACAAACACTCTTTTACAAAACAAGAGGGAGAGGCTTATTGATTAAGAGAGGGAAGAATCCATTACTAGGGGTCATTCTTAATCCGGTCTTCTAAAGATGTCACTCTTATTGACCATAGCACGACAAATTAAACAGAGGAAGTGAAGATATGCAGCACACATGCACACACACAAACTGCTCTTCCTAGAGGTTAATACACAAAGGACAGGAAAACATGGACGAAACTAGCTAGAGCAGCGGGAAATAAGAATAAAAGAAATAAACATTGAATTCAAACACCGGAATCTTTTACAGAAAAAGAAATTTAAAAACACACCAAATTGACATGCTGTATCCTCCCTTGGCTATTTTTTCAATACGTATTTTATAACAGCAGACTACATATTATACAATCTCCCAATGTCACTGTTTAGTACTTTTTCTTTTTGTATTGTTTATTCTCCACCACAATCTTACTTTTTGTTTCTCCTTTTTTAATGCAGGTAACTTTTCTGGTAGATGAAACACTTAGTGCAGTCATGTCTTTCAACTTGCTGTTTCATGCAGTCTGTGTAATTATGTACAGTGTATGAAATTGTGTGTATTTGTGAATACTAGTTAAGGTGTATGAACTCCAACATGAGTAACAAAACATTTTATAAGACATCTGTGGTAGTAGGTCTATAAACACAAGCAAGAAACTAGTGGGAATTGTAAATTACAGAATATGTCAACATCAAATCATCATCTGTTATGTCTAGCTATCAGTAAAGACAACATAACCGATACAGTAACTATTTTACCTTTTTAAATATTGTCCCTGTCACTCCAGTCATGATGGCTGGAATGTTACGTGTTTCTTTCGACAGCCACATCATCACGTAGATGAAAAGCATTGAATCTTTTAAGTTCCCCATAGCATTATTACTTATAAAGATATGTCAAAACTGTAGAAAACGTTGCTTCTATTATTATTGTAGCATGGAGACTTCATCGTTATTTTCAAAGTTTTTCTCTGGTTCAAGAAAAACGCAGATTTTTTCATCAAAACTATTTATAGCAATGATTGTTATGTTGTTTCCAGTCGAGTCATTTAGCTTATCCGCATGCGCACTGCATTAAATATATACTGAGGAAATTACGAAAACTGCATCTTTTGTGGCCAAAATGGGTCTCCAATTTGATAAATGTAGTGCCTACATTTCACTAAAGTCACTATATTGTCACCGGTATGTGCGTGACAGGACCTGAATGCCAAGGATGGGTGGTTAATTGTGGCTGTTAATGTTAACATTATGCCCCACAAATAAAACAATGCATGGGAAATGGCTTTGGCGTATTAGTTGCAGTGCACTATGCAACAAGCTATAGAAAAAGCATTTTTCGAAAAGCATTTTTTGCGTTTGTATTTTTTTTTCTATTTACACAATTATTTATGTATGTATACATATATTGTACACAGTGCGATTTTTTTTTTTTTTTTTAATGATTGATTTTGAGGTTTACAATCCTCGGATGGAGGGGGACCTTTCCCCCCCGGGATTTACGCCTATGCTTGTGTTGCATTTGATTTGTTACCCCTGAGTCCATCCTCACGTTCGTGTATGTTACTATGTGCAGTATGCTTGTTTTCAGTATATCATCCTTCCGAATGCGTGTAAAGCCCCGTTCACACTAGCAGCAACTTTTGTCGCAGCATGTCGCCAGAAGCACCGTTCAAGCCCTGTTCACTGAAGTAACAGAAGAACAATGTGATTAAAAAATTAAGAATGCACAACATTAATGAAATAATATTTTTTAAATAGGTCAAAACACACATTTGTGATTACAATATGTACACAAAAATAGCCCAATGTCAGTGTTGCCAAGTTTCCAGTTTTCCCCTGAATTTGGATACATTAAAATGGGTTGTTTGTTGTGTCCGTTGATTGAATCAACCACAGTAACATGATATTCAGCCCCTGAAGTGCTAATTCTTTTGCCACGATTTGACTAGTTTTGAGTAGGCCTAGCAATTGAGTGGGTTTGGCTGTGAAAACCTGCCAACCCTGAAAACTGATCTAAAGTTCTGTGGCTGGTCAAACTGGTGTGTTCTCTTTGATGGCTGCCCTCTTCGATTGCCTGTGCCCTTGTCCAATACAGGTGAGGCTCTGAATGTAATCTTCCTGTGTCAGACAAATCAATCTTGTCGCTGTCTCTCAAGTTAAGCTCGGTCCCATGAGTGCATCTCTATCAGGTCTTAAAACCCTGAGCTCAGCACAAGTTTGGCTCTTCACATACACACACACAAACACACATGTGTTATAATGTTCTCTGTATTATGTTTCCTTCAGCGCGGCATGATAATTCACTGATATAGTTCAAGTGCACATGCAAAATGGTCAACATCTAAGGTAGTAGTAGGTCTACTTCAAATAACATGTTGACTTGTGTGTGCATGTGGTGGCATAAAAAGTGCTTTTCTGCCAAAAAGTGGCTTTTTATTGAGTCCAACCAAAAACCTTTTCTCTTATAATACCCTGCTTTTACAGCCTCATGCTCTTGCAAATTATTTATCTTTCAAGAAGAGTTTTAGAAGCTCAGTGGTGATAATGTAAGAATAATGCGACATGATGTAGTTAGTTTATAGCCTATGTTTAGCTTTTTAATTCTGGCAATCAAATTTAGGCTTTAAAATTCATAAAAGTTAGGTTGATTTGTGAAGATTATCATGATGAATAAAACATGTATGATTCATAAACTTTTGTTTGGTCACAGAGCTTATTTTCTATAATAATCCAAAAGCAAATGAAAAATTATATGGGGCTTTTGTTTAGTGAACCAGGATGATGCTAATTTCTGGGCTGGCCTACAAAAAAAGTATGTAATCACTGCAGCAGTCTATAAAAAAGAAAAGAAAAGAAAAAATATATATATTTTTCAAAATCGAATTTGGTCATATTTTGATTCATTTTGTCCTCCTGTATAAAACCTAAACTATTTTTGTTGTGTGACATTTTTCAAATACCATATACTCAGTAGAGTTGACTAGAATGTGATATGTGCTAATACATATTTAATGGAACCAGTTTTAACAGCCTCACTTGGGATTGATAATTTCTTATACATTTTTTCAGTCAGAAAAACACTTAAAGAATTCCCTCTTATGACAGACTTGCAAGACATAGTGACCCTTCCCTGCTCCTGTGGACGGGCACTGGGACCATCTTATTAGTGTGCAATATTATCATATTTCACGGACGAGCAGGCCAGAGAAGGTAATTACCTGCTCCGTGCTATTAAGCCCTGTTTTATTCCATTCATTTTCGCCTGGCCAAGTCAGGCAAAGGGCCGCTGGCATTTATTTCCCGTCTGTAGATTTATGAGAACCTCGGCTCAGCCAAGCCATAAAAAATCTAAGGAGGAAAAGCATGTCCACATGAATGTGAAGGAGAACGCTATAAACGTTCACACATTTACGTGTGATTTTTCACAGCAGTGATATAAACAATTTCATAAAACAACTTATTTTTATGTATGAAATGCAGCTGGGTTTGCGGTCATATTGTCCCCCTGATGAAGAAGAGTGCTTTATACAAGGTGAAAAAAAGGAAAGCTAACTGTGATCTGATTTCAAGCCCGGTGTTTGGGAATCAGGCTTCTGCTGTGTTTTTTTAGTGTAACCATGTTTCCTTCATTTTGCAAAGCATTTTTCATCTTAAAAAAAGGCTTGATATCCGAAGCCAAGTATTGATTGTAATTTCCTTCAATGTTCATTCCAGTCACAAGCTTTATTAAAAATTTTATTTCTATATGCAATACAAGTGGTGACCCAACAAGCGTGCCTGTACAAAATGAGAAAATCAAGAAACAAAATAAGACACCCCAGTGTCCTGTGTCTAAAATCAACATGATTTGCTGCTCTAATTATATTATTATACCAAAGTGGTTTTAGTTTGTGTCACTCTGGAGCTGATGTGTTGAAGTAACCTATGCTTTTACATGTGTTTTTTGTACAAAACTTCCAGAGTGCTAGTGGTAAAACTGGATTTGTATCACCATGCTGGGACTGACACTCAGACTTACTCTCTTTACACTATTAAACTTTGAAGTTTAGGTTTAAAATGCACTACCTGCTTTATGAGGAAATGCTGCAGTATCTTTAAGAGAACTTCACACAGAGAAACATGTGGTTATTTTTTTGAATCCTGAGACAATTTAGTTGATTTTGAGCTAATTTCAAGGTTTAAATAAACTTTATCCAGTTGTACATTCACACTGAATTTAACTCTACTGCTATAAAACTGTTAACTGACATTCTCGTGGAGAATGCAAGAATGCTCGCTAGAAATGGTTCTCTGGGTTAGTGTGCCACTATGTGGTGATAGTGTGATACTGCATGAAAGCACTTCTCACCCATTTCAGATCATCCAACTTTGACTCTCAATTTCTTTAATTATATTTTTTTTACAATTTTATTAATATGTACAAATATTTATGGAATTAATTTATTAACAGACAATATAAAAAAAATAAAATAATTTAAGATTTAAATTATACTCTCGGTGGAAAGACTACATGGCTGAACTGGTCAAAATGACCACATTATTTTCTATAGTCTGCAATTAAAAGACAAATATCTGTAATATCTGTAGTGCTTTACCTAACGACCCATCATAAGTACATTCAATCTTACTGTAAAGTATAAGATTACTTGGTTACTCTTTTCAGGTTTCCCATCTGATATTTTCTAAGTCCTTTCTTGCTTTTATTCCCTTTTCTTCTTATCATCATCTTTGACAGTTTTTTGGTTGTGTTGGTCACTCTTGTTGTTCTTGTTGCTGTTGTTATTTCTGTTGATGATGCAGTTGTTTCACCTGTCCCACATGTTATTGCAGTCAATTCTGAGATATCTTTTGACACTGAATCTGGCAGGAGGGCTGTTTCACTGATCTTTGTCTCTGGTGAAGATGTTTTAATTGTTGTCACTATTGGCGGTACAGATGTACTTGTACTGGTTTCTGGTCCAGATGTTTTGATTGTTGTCACTGTTGGAGGGAAAGATGTACTTGTGCTGGTCTCTGGTCCAGATGTTTTGAATGTCATCACTTTAGTTGATGGAATTGTTCTTGTGCTGGTCTCAGTCTCTGTTCGCTGTGTTTTCTCTGTTGTAACTGTAGTCGAGATCAAGTTTGTTGTACTTGTTGGGCACTTGTTCTTTATAGTACTTGTAGTTGTTGTCATTCTCCAATACAATATCTGCTTCATTCTTTTAGCATATTCGCTCTTTGGATCTGAACAAATAACCTTGTTTTTCTTGGTGTAGAATCTGAACATGGGAAAAAAATCAAATACTTGACATTTTGGCACTTCATCTTTAAATTGTCTAACCATTTACAGAATCTGCATTAAACTTCAAATTGTTATATATTATAATAACTTTGAACTTGCCTTATAGCTCTGACAGGACACGGTGCTCCATCTTCTTCATAATAACTAACAATGTTTTCAGCTTGTATTTTGGTGTCTGTTACTGTCAGGCAGCAGTTTGGTGGACGTCCTTCACCTAGATAAGCACATCATTGTATTGATGAGAGTAATCATTGGATTCACATCACAAGATTCAAACATGTACATACTGTCTTAAGCTACAATGTCAGCTCAACTTCTTAATATTTCATATTTACAAAATTCAAACCACAATATTCATCTGAAGAGTTAAACAATTAAAATAATCAAATCTCACCTGCTACCGCAACACTCATCCATCCTATAGAGAAAAGAAAGGCAGAAAAAAGACTGATCTTCATCTTGTTCTCTTGCTCACTTCTAACAATGAAACTTTCTACTGGGCTGAAGGGTCTACATTGAAGGAGGTCTTTCAGCCCACAAAGCTCACCACCCTCTGCGATCACTTTTCTTCGTCACCTAGGCCCACAGACACCTCAGTCGGGGACAGGAAAGAATGAGTGATGAGTGATGAGTGGAAGACCAAAAGTGAGAGAGAAAGAGATGCGTTCAACCACACAGAGGAAAGTAAGGGGTTACAAAATGCACAATGAGCATTCATCATGGTTCCATACTGTTCATTGTGGCCTAAAATATTGGTCAAAGTGACAATTCAGTTATATGTATGTTCTTCACGTAAGCTTAACTAGGAAATAGATTATCTGTTTGTACTATTATTATCATGACTATAATCATCTTTGTAATCATTATTATATATTATTTTTAATTAAACAAACAAATATTAAATAAATAAATAAAATGAACCCTTAAACGTTTTAAGTGCTCTTAAGTGGTACAATAACGGTGAAAGTTAATTTTACCTTGGTAATTTAATAAAGCATGGTACTGATTCTAAATCATTGTATCCATTTATGATATTTATTTTTTATTATGTTTTTATTTAGTTTTTGTTATATAAATTATATAAAACAATAATATGACTGAAAAATATATCAGATTAAAACACATGCTAATTTCATTTTCTTTTCTTTTTTTCTACATGGTATAAAAAAAAAAGTATCATGTTGTTTTCATTATTTGTCTATGAAACAGTATTTCCAAAAATGTGGTAATACTTCAGTGTGTTTTTTATAGTATAAAGTATGTACAGCTAGACCTGACTACGTTCACAAACTACTGTCTGTAAACAGAATTGGTCTGACTTATGTCACATGACGTGCTAGCTTACGTCAATAAATATGCCATATGCAACAGCTAAGGTGGACAAAAGAAAGCTTTTGAGTTTAACAGCAATACTAAAACAAGTCAAAATGAGAGTGCATGTATCTAAAATGGAACCTTTATGCACTTTGCATACATTAGGTATAAAATGTGGGTCTGTTAAACGCTTGTGGAAACTACAGAGGGTTAAAGGGGCTATGATCATGAAACCACAAACGTTTTGTTCAGTCTTACTGGGATCTTCCACGTCTCAGAAAGACCTTAAAACAAAACCAGCTCCCACCCAGAGCTCACCTACACTTAATACAGAAACACGTGAAGATGTTTTATGATGCAATTTTTCTTTATATGACATTCTGTTCAATGCCATACACAAAGTTCAATGCGATTATACAAAATGTTTCAGGTTTCATAAGGTTAACATTTATTTGTATACTACAGCCCTATTTACCATGGTGCAGTGGTCCTCTCTGGTATTATATGAAAGTTAATATGAAAGCATAAATGAACAACCACATGCGCATTTCCTGTTTCAAAATCACATACAAGAAGCAGGGTGTATGATGTCCTCAGAGCTATTTGTAGAAAGTTCTGGTGTTAGATGCGAGATGACAGACCACAGCATCACACTCTGTACTGCGAAAGGAAGCCCTGACAGCTCTGCTGCACCTAACTATGCACTATATGCTTAGTTCTAGTAAACCAAAGAACAGCCGGTGGGCAATATGCTCATCTTCAGCTTTCAGTATTGCTGACCAGAATTGCATAAATTTGACCTGAGTCATTGGAAAAGATTAGAGTTGTATTATAATTATAGTTACGGTCAGGATACGGGATAACACTCAATGTTCTTGCTCTGAGTTTCAATCAGGGTACAAGCAGTAGTGGAAAAAGACCCATACTTAAGTAAAAATACTGATAATATACTTGACATATTGAGGATGTTTAACCCCCAAAATTAAACTTCTATCATTTACTCAGCCCCAAGTTGTTTTAAAAATGTTTTTTTTTTTTGTCTGTTTTGCAGCACAAAATAAAAAAAAATAAATTTAACATAAAAAAAATACACTGAAAGCAAAGGAGGTTAATGTTGCTTTGATACCAGCTATCTTCGTTATATATTATTTGAGTGAAAGTACAAAAAAGGTAAGTAAGTTAAGTATAAATAGAAGAGAATACTTTAAAATAAAGGAGAATACTTATTTTGCGCAAAGAAAACAAAAATAACATAATTTAACTGTACTATTCCTCTCCTGACTTCTGTCTGGTATCACAATGCACCGTATACGCAAGCTTTAACGCATTTATTCAACCTTGTTGGTTTATTCAGCCTTGTAACACACGCAAGTGCTGATTTTTCCCTAGCATCACTTTATTTATTTATTAAATGTTATGCGGTTATCCTGGTATTGTCAG
Source organism: Enteromius thamalakanensis (assembly GCA_032357475.1). NCBI lineage: Eukaryota > Metazoa > Chordata > Actinopteri > Cypriniformes > Cyprinidae > Enteromius > Enteromius thamalakanensis. Next base: position 16,391,822 of record JAUCMT010000047.1, on the reverse strand, counting down.
TATACGGGCAAAACAGCAGAAGATTTAATGCTGTTTGACACAAAAGTATTTCGCTTGTTCTTTCTTTAAACAAAAGCAATTATTGGTGTTTTTATATGGGTCTTTAATTCCTTTGATGGTAAACTCTCTCTTGTCTGTAGCTCTTCTGTTTAAGTTTTGAATGTAATCCTGGATCCAGTCTTCTATTGCAGAAAAGCAAAGTGTGTTGTTCTCCACAGTTATGAATCTGTGAATAAGCAAACGTGTGCATAAATTGTTTTAGAATTTTACTTTAAGACATTTAAAATCAAGAAAAACAAACCAAAAAGATTATGCAGGAGATCTATCAGATAAAATATAAAAACTTGAAATAATAACAGCAATAACAACAACAAACGTTATGGTGTCCCTGTAAATCACTGATTTTAGGAGAAACAAAGATTTTTAAAGAACTCACAGCACAGCTCTAACAGAGCACGGCGGTTTTTCTTGAATTTTGTAGTCCACAATTTCATGAAACACTGGTTTGTGTTTTGTTAATGTTAAGCAGCAGTCCTTGGTTGCAGATGATGTTACTGTAAAACAAGTAGACAAGAAATAGAGTTTAGCAAACGCATTTCGGGAGGAGGGGGCGAAGGCAGTTCAGCTCTCCGCCTCCCTAATAATTCTATT
>JAUCMT010000047.1:16306257-16381702 GCA_032357475.1 Enteromius thamalakanensis | reverse complement strand
GCAACAATCATAAAAATCCAACAAAGATGATGTCACGCTCTAGTCTTTTCTTGTGTTTCCTTATTTGGTCATGTTCTTGTTTAGTTGATTAGTTAACCCCTGCCACCTGTGTTCCTCACCTGTCCTGCATCTTCCCCAGTGTTTAAAAGCCCATTGTATTCTGTCCAGTTTGTCGTTCTTTAAGGTTACTTTGTGTGTGTGTAAACTGTCCTTGTGAAGCTATTTAGATGTCTTAAAATTTGGTGTTTGACCCCTCCGAAGTTGTTATGTTCTGTGTCTACATGCACCGTGACAGATGAACAACAAAGTTGAAGTGTTATTTGATTTGCACCCTGCTTGTAGGTTTGCAATGTTCAGTCTGATGTTAAAAATTTGCCATTATTCATTCTATGGCATTATAGGGATTACATGAAGTTAACCAGATGTTTTGGTTGATATTTTTATATCTTCAGATTATTAACAAAACTGAAGAGAAACAGTAGATTATAACAGTAGACTAAAACAGTAGTAAATGATTTATTGTGTGTTTTATCGGTTTTAACTGTAGGTGGCAGCACTCTCTAATAATACAAGCTGTTATTCTCATTAAGTGGCTAAAAATCTGCTTTGTGTCTGAAATTGTCTCTTAATACATTAAGCTTAAATAGTCTCTCTTTTCACTCTCTTTTTTGTTTGATAGTGACACTCACTCCTGTGATTGCAACTTTTAGGAGTAACTTCAGATTCTAATAACAACAAAGCCCTGAAGTTCATAACCTACGCAAAAACTCTCTCATCTCTTCATACAACTCTACAGCTGCAAACATATATTTTATTCATTTTAAATATATATATATAAAGTCAGTTTTAATTATTTATTGCAATGCAATTTATTATTTTTTCCAATAATTTGGAGCTTTTATTATACTGAACTGAACCATTCCTGTCTGTTTCAATCTATACTTATACCATGAAATTAAGTGTTTTAGAGACAAATCTGCAAAAGCAGAATTATGCTCAAATAAAGATGATGATCAAAAGTCTTTTCATTGGCATTCACTCCATTACTTGCTGGGTAAAATTCTAGACAAATACAATATAAATTTTCTTAATATGATTTGTGATAGTGCCATAGTAATATCCTCTTTTTGGAGTAAATCAGGGCTGGAAAGTGTATATTATTGTTTAGTTATAATTTGGACTCTTTGAGTATATAATAATTTTATTCAGCAAGAACACATCAAAAGTGATGTGAAAATATCAATGTCACTCACAAAAGGTTTCTATATTTCAAATAAATTGTGGTGTTTTTTGGTTTACCAGATGACACTGAAAACATTGAGCACAATTTCACAAAAATAATGTTAAGCAGTAGGCTATACTGTTTTCGAAAATGATTAAAAATAAGTTTCCTAAGCACCAAAATGGCATATTAAAATGATTTCTAAAGGATCATAACACCAAAAATGAGGGCTAAATATTTAGAATAAACAATATTTTATATTGTATCAAAATGAAAACCAGTGCTTTAAAATGTTAACATTTCACATAATTATTTTTCAACGAATAAATCTTGCCTTAAAGAGAATAGCTGACATTAATTCGTTTTCTAGACCCCATTTTTTTAAGCAGTGGGAGTAAGAAATACAGATTAGGAAATAAATAAATAGAGTGCATATTAATGTAAGGTATTACATCCTTTTTAATTTCAAAATCTCTACAAAGTAATTTTATGTCATCTATTTATTCTATTTTATTTTATTTATTCGTGTATTTATTTATTTTAATTTATATATATATATATATATATATATATTTTTTTTTATTATTATTTTTTTATTTTTTTCTTCCACCTTATCGTAACAAAGGTATCTCTATAATATATTAAGAAATGCCCTATCTGGAGCTGTATTTGTCCCCCAATAAGAATGCAAATAAATAAATGTAAATAAATACATTCATTCTCTAATTCTAGTTTGTACACTTTGTGTGATTTTAAGTGGGAGTAGGGGACTACAATTATGTTTCTATTTGGTAGATTGTATTAGTCTATAAACATTCTATTCACTAAACATTTGCACTTCTAATAACTAGTGTTAAATAAATAAAAATAATAATAACAGTAGCAATTACAATGAAACAATCAAAAAATAAATAACAATTGTCTTGTCAAATGCTTAAAGTGCGCGCGCATTTACTTGGATCCAATGTTGCCAAGCCAAGAAATTTTACGTTTACTTTAACGCTGTTGTCGCGGATTGGTTTTCAGTTCCGCTGGTTGAAGCGACGCCAATAAGGTGATATGTATTCCCTGCAATCAATAAAAATTGCCGGGAATCCCCTTTGAAACGTAATTGTGCGAGATCTGTTAAACAACACATGGCAACCCTGCTTGACGCGATCTTTATGTTTTTTTTTTTTTCAGACGTAACGTTGCGCGCGTTGATTCGCTGTGGTTTTCCGCTTCAAACTAACAACAAACTTTTTGACAGATTGTCCACAGGCAGCTGAGAATGGGGTCGTTTCTTTCTTCTCCTTTGGCAAAACCGCCTCATGTATTCGAGCTCTCCGATCCTGCGCTTGTAGAGGGTCAGTGACGTCAGCTGGAGATTTTGAATTGAGTTAACCGTTGATACTTAAGTGTTAGGTAAAGTGTCCTGTTAAGGAAACCAGAGCTAGTTTTAGTTTTGTATTTTTTTTTTTGCTGTTGAACATATTCAGTTGATTTATTCATTAGTTTAAGCTGGCGTTCCCCGTGTTGCTTTTAATATTTGTAAATCACAAGTTATTCATCATAATAAACAGTCTCAACAATAGCGAGGGACTACTTTATAAAGAGCATCAAGCTACAGAAAGAGTATTTTTGCTTGTGATGTGACATTTGATATTAATTACAGCTGATGAAGACGATGTTTATGCGGAATATCATGCAATTACTATGAAGTTCAGTGAAACCATGACTCGGCAGAATATGCGCTCCGAAAAGGAAATCGCCACGTTTTATGGTATGATTATCAGAATTTCAGAATCATAAGAAATAACATTATGTAATTCGCCACACTGTTACTTTAAATAAGAAATAAATAATATGTTGCTTTGAGTTATAAAGTGTTAGTTTAATTTAGTTTTAGTTTAATTAAATTAAGTTCGATATTGAAGTTATAAAACACATTTTAGCTGTGATGAACTGCAGCCCAACTAGCATTTTATTTCTAGAATCGAAGTGTTCATCGTTGAAACTGCATAATGTCAATCCATATGGTGATGTTTTTTCAGAATATAGACGTCACTGGAATGGAGTGGTTAAAGAGCTGAGGAAGAAATACCCTCAGTGGACATCTGAAGATATCCTGAATCTTAGATATCGGTTTGAGGTTTTTGTTGAAGATAAAGGCTATATTCTTCACTACCCCACCTTGTAAGTGATTTACACCAATGCATTTTTCAAAGGTCAACCTAGACATGTATCTGTCAAAACATCTCTAACAGCTGTGATTTCAGCTCAAGGTGGCAGCACTCTCTAATATTTCAATATGTTATTCACCACAAATCAATAATATACCAGATTAAAATGAAATATTAATAATAATCAATCTCTCTTTACTCAAATTTTTTCTTTACCATCTTATCACAAACTCTTGGACAGCAATAAGATGCTCGACTTCTTTCAGCATGACTCTTCTCCTGAGCAGCGCAGAGCCATGTTTGACCGTGTAGACACTCATCAGTTCAATGCCATTAACTTCGAGGAGTATCTTCAGGTTATAAGAGCACAGCACATTTAAGATTTTAAGTTTGTGTCATTATATTTTGCTAAGAGTAAATCAGAAGTTAGGAGAACATAAGCGTTTGTTTCATACATTTTAACACACTGTCTCTCTTTTTTTTTTTTAAGCTGATGAGCAATATTAACGTTGAGTCACCTGTTCCCAGACCTCCCGGGATTGAGGAGGACAGAGATGAGATGATGAATTTACTCTCAGATTTATCAGAAGCTTGCACCTTTACACAGATATGCTTTGGTTTGTTCTGAAGTTCAGAGGGATCATTTTGTAATCTGTGTAATTTTGTTAACTATTCTCTCCCAACTGACGTTTCCTTTACAGTAAGTAACCTGCAAAGAAAATGATTTTTTTTTTTAACTTTTAATGTTTTAATTCGATTTTTTCGTTATTGCTTTTTAAGACAAATCTGTACAGCATCTCTGACTGAATTATAGTTTCATGAGATACATACAAGTAAAAAAATATAGTTATGTATAAAACTTTTTATTTTATTTTTTTTAATTATTTTTATATTGATATATAGTCAGAATAGAATTTAAAGCGATGTATGTGAATAAGCATCAGTAATTATTAGAATTTGCCATCAAATATTAAAAAAAAAAAGTTTAAGCCACGTTATTTGAAAAAGCTTCATGGGCGTTTGGTGGTTGTGTGAGTTGCTTGTTTCAGTCCAGCAGTGGTGAGACGCTGATTTCCTTGTTCTGTCAGTTTGGCTATTTTGGACCTACAAAGAAAATATAAATCTAAGTCATTTGTTATTATGGCCATCATAAGGGAAAAAAATCGAGTTTGTCATATTATTTGTCTCTCATTGATAGCAAATGTTAGGTTGAATGGTGCCATTGTCTGCCAAAACTTTGAGGTGACTTGTTTTAAATGTCACACGTTTTGTTCTGCTTACCTCAGACGTGCAAGTGCTGCTCTCACCCAATGGTCCTTAATGCTAGCACATACCTTCTTGTTGTTCTTGGTGAGAAAGCTTTAAGAGAAAGATCGTTTTAGAAAGCAACAATGGTACTTTCTTCTGATGACTACTTATTTTAATTATTATTACAATTATGTCACAGTTATCTCTTCATTGGTATTAATATAGTCAGGACTAAAAGTCTGATTTTACAGTCATTTCATAAAACTGATTATATTATACATGCTGCCATTAAAAATAATGGGGTAAGAAAGATAAAAATAAAAAAAATAAAAAAAACAAGAAACAATTAATAATAATTGTATACAGCAAGCATGCATTAAATTGATATAATTAAACAGTACAATAATATACACAGCTCTTATTTTAAACTAAATATTTCACAAGGTGGCTAATTCATACAGTTTAGTAAGACCTCATACGAATTCATAGGATTTTTGCTAAATTGTATGTATTTTACACGTTGCCATAAATTTGTATGAATGACATACATGTAACCCCGCCGAGTGAGATCGTATGAATTTGTACGAATTTGCCACCTCATAAAAATATGTACGAATTGGTTGTAAGACTGGGTTGGTTCATTAAAGAATCCTGAAAAAAATGTCTGAAAAATATTCCACGAAACATTTTATAATAATAATAATAAAAGAAGAATATGATGAAGCCACTGAAAACTGCAACTTTGCTATGACAGGAATGAATTACATTGTAAAATATATTTAAATAGAAAACATGTTATTTTACAGTAATAATATTTTCCTATATTGCTGTGTTATTTTAACTAAAAACAAAAGAGACCTAACAAGTGACCCGGGCCATTTGAGCAGTGGTATATATTTGTGTAAAGTTAATTTAGCATTTTTAATTTTATTCTCAACATAATTATTTGCGATTAAAAATATTTAGAGAGCTTTTCCGCTATTGTTTTCTCCATATTGGCTTTAATAGCAGAATACCTGAACCACACAAACTTTGCGTTTGCATGAAACTTGATGATCATGTTCTCCAACATGATTTGAAAATAATTCAAAGAGTCATTGTTTGTTTCAACTGTAGCAAGAACATCCATCTTTTTTATTATGTTATTATTATTAGATGAAGTCACTGATTTTTTTATGTAAAATCAGACTTTTGTACCCCACTGTCTTGCGCTAATGCTGTGGGAGTTTTTTACCGGCTTTGTGCCTTCATATTTAAATCTATGGTTAAATGTGTCTATTTTTGTACTACCACATTGTGTGGGTAAATGTGTGAACCCTGACTCATTACTGCGGTCAGGTTACAGTGACTCACATGATGGCATCTATGCGACACACCTCAGTGGATTTCTGCTCCATGAATCCCTTGATCACACCAAAGGGCACTGGACTTTGAGTGTATTTCACACAACAGGCATAGTTCAGCGGCCCATCTGACGTCACACACAACACTTTTCTTACAATCATAGTCATAGACCCACAGCACCCATTAAAACAACATCGAAAATGTCTACTAAATTTACAGCAGTGATGCAAAAGCGTTAAGATCTACACAAGAAACTTACATGCAGCTGGAGTATGAGGAAACAGGCTTAGAACAACGCTGCTGATGAGAGTGATGGTGAACAGAGACATTATGCAGTGTATTTCAGTCAGTCAGAGATGTTTGCTATGACAGTGCATAGCCTTATATACTATTGAGCGATAAGATCAGTTCTGATGTAGAATCACAAATTAGATGCAGACTCTAAAATGGGGACATCAACCATGGAAAAAGAGGACAGGAAAACCAATATTACAATGCTTACATAGCAAGCGCAACCACAGATGTGGTGCAGATTGAAGACAAAAAAAGTTTCTTAGTATCTCGAGCAATTATACACGTCCCGTGATAGTATTTGGATACATTTTTGTGCACATTTTGCCTGAATTATAACTGGCGTTGTTGTTGTTAATGATGTAAATCAATACCAGAATAGCATCTATGACAGCTATAATATCTATAAAAAACAAACACTCAAAAATGTCAAAGTGTGGCTCTATGCTTCTTTGCTATGCTATTCACGTTTTGTCCTTTTATGACTATTATTTATTTATAAGCTGGTGCAAGTCATTGCTAGTCAGCTATTTTGAATCATTTGTTCAGATATTTCAGATGAATTGCTTAATCTGATGTTAATACATGATTACAGGTATGATTTAGACAATTTGAGATTGCTGACATCAATTTGTGTCTTACCAAATATGTTTACAGGGGAAGTTGTTTATTGTGCAATGTGAGGATTAGCTAAACTTCTTCTTTACCATGCATTTAGTGGTGAGAATGACAATTTTCCCCTCTGAGCAAACGAACAAATTAACATGCACAGCTTCTGTGACCTAGAAAACATCTCAGTACAGGAATCTAACCGTCAAGGGGAACAGTTAATGTAAAGATCATATATTTAGCTAATCTAGCTTATATGTGTGTCTTTGAGCGAAACATGCTATTTATTGGGAAATAGATGATTTGTCAAGCGATGCTATACTGCCTTGGAGTTCATTTCCGTCTAAATGCTGCCTATCTGATAAAATTGTGAGATATGGAATGTGTAAATATAAAAAAAAAAAAATCTCATGCAAGGTGCAAGCTGTCTGTTGTGAGCAAGTTCTATTTCTGTCAACTAATAAATCATTTATACAGTATTTCCAGGAAATTGCAACTGGGCTTAATATCCAAGCAACCCTCTGGCTTTTTTTTTATTTTTTTTGGACAGTATTTTATCATATTACTTCACTGCACTTTCTACAGCATGACAAAGTGATTTTTTTTGTTAGTATTCTGTATTTAAGAGACATTTTCATGGATGGATAGGTAAATAGATGGTTAGGTAGGTGAGTATATGGTATACATACATCCAGAGATGTATTGTTGGGAAGGAAGATACATACGTAAGAGGGTAAATGGATAGACAGACAAACAAGCTGACTTGAATAGATGGTAGGTAGATAGGTAAACAGTAATATGTAGATGGGTTGCTAAACTGTTAGATGGGTAAACCATTATATAGATAGATGGGTAGGTAAATAGGTAGAAGACAAACATGCTGACATGAATGGATGGTAGATATATGTTACATAAGAGGTTATGAGTAAACGGGTAGCTAAATGGTTAGATGGGTAAACTTCCATATGGATTTATAAATGTTGGGTAGGTGGGTGGGTAGACAGACATGCAAGTTTAAAAAAAATTGGTAGGTAGTTAGATCTTAGATAAGCGGTTATGGGTAGATGGGTAGATAAATGGTTGGGTAGACAGACAAACCTACTGACATGAATGGATAGAATGTAGATAAGCGGTTATGGGTAGATGGGAAGATAAATGGTTGGGTAGGTGGGTAGATTGGTACAGACAATACAGACATGAATGGATAGAACTGTAGTAAGATAGATGGTAGATGAGCGGTTTTGTGTAGATATAACCGGGGAGACAGATCAGACATACAGACATGAATTGATAGTGGCTAGATAGATGGTAGATGAGCAGTTATGGGTAAATAGGTAAATGATAAGATGGGTAGATAAACTATTATATTGGTAGATAAATGGTTGGGAAAACAGACAAACATACAGACATGAATAGATAGTAGGTATAGATGGTAGATAATTGGTTATGTGTAGATCGGTAAATGATTAGATGGGTAGATAAATGGTTGGGTAGACAGACAAACAGGCTGACATGAATGGATAGATATGGAAGATAAATGGTTTGGTACAGTACATGGGTAGATAAACTATATGGTAGATAAATGGTTAGGTAGGTGGGTAGACAGACAAACATGCTAATATGAAAGGATGGTAGGTAGATAGATGGTAGATAAACTGTTATGGGTAAATGGGTAGCTAAATGATTTGATGAGTAGATAAACTATTATATGTGTATAAGTTATTGGGTAGACAAATAAACAGCCTGACATGAATGGATGGTACTGTAGGTAGATAAATGATTGGCATATGCGACTATGGGTAGTTAAATGGTTACATGGGGAAATAAATCATGTGGGTAGATGGAATAATAGGTGGGTAGACAGACAAACATACAGACATGGAGGGACAGTAAGTAAATAGATAGGTACAGTAGCTATAAATGATAGAGTTGGGTAGGTAGCTAGGTAGACCCACAAGAGAGATAAATTAGTAATTAATTATGGGTAGATAAATGATTAGATATGTGGGTAGGCAGACAAGGGTGGAAAAGGGTTAGATGGGTAGATAAATGGTAATATGGTTAGATATTTAGGTAAGTAAATGGGTAGATACAAACATACAGACAGATGGATGGATAGATAGGTGGGTAGATAAACTGGCAGATGGGTAAATAAATGGTTGGCTGATAATTAGTTATTTAGTTAGGATGTTGGCCAGAAATATATATATATATATATATATATATTACTTAATTCAGTAGCTAACATTTAATTTGATTACAAACATAAACTTGGTAAATGTGTGTGAAGATGATGTTGCTGTCCTGTGAATGCTGAGGTGTGCTGCATTAGTGTATAAACTGATGCTGAGTAAACACATTTATTCCCTACTGTCTAAACTGCAGTCTGGCTCTCCGTACGTACAGCACAGCTGAATTAATCATGGCTGCGACACCTCGCTCTCCTTATCAATCTCTCCACTTTTCTCTTTTTATCGAGACCTTTCTTTCTTTCTGTCTCTGTCTCTGCTCTCCCCCGCACTCTGCTCTGCAACACACGTGAATCATATTGTACGCCTCCTCTCGTCTGTGCCAGAGCGAGTGGGACTTTCTGCTCGTGCACTTCAATCTTTTTCACATGTTTGCTCTCAGTCTGAATAATTACCGTATGTGGGTGGTTGTAAGCTTCTCTCATTTTGATTCCTTTATAATGACCCAGTGGGAGGTTAACAAATTAATACCTCAAATGATGAATCTGGAGAGACAGAGAAAGAGAGAGACCGATAGAAGACATGTCAGGTCACCAGCTCTCTCATTCATTGCTCTCTGATGATAAATATTTGATTCTGAGATTAAAATTCATGGGGTAAATGCTACACCTGGGTCCTGTGAAGCTGGAAGACAGACCGATAGATAACCTGTCAAAGTGTGTACATTCACGCCACTCCTCCCGTACGTTAATTTGAAATGACTGTGAAATTAAGGGGCGCAATCACTGGTACGCATTTGACCTAGTTTAACCTTGAGGTCAGAGGTGAGACAGCCATATATCTTAGCTGTTTATTTATGTATTTACTTTGTACAGGCACATCTGCATCAGTTTTTCCCCCCAACTCATATTACTTTGTTTTTCCTTGCATCTTAATGTTGACTTTGGAATATATACATATCCCATGTGGCAGAAAAAGTCAATTACAGTTACACATTTTACATTTAAAGAAGAAATCAATGTAATATCAAATGTTTCTTTAAGTGTCTCCAGATACACTTATTTTATTTTATATAAAGTGTTTTGTCTCTATTTCCCTTCGGGGGGCGCCAGAGGATATGGAGATGGATTTGTTTTGTTTTTCCTTGCCTCACTTTATATTAAGATTGAGGATATCTCTAAAATGATTGTGGATGTTTACAGAAAAAGTTCAGTGTTCTGCTTGGACCTTTTTTTTTACTGGCTGAATAAAGCTGTTTTAGGCATTTCCTTGTGGCATTTGTTCAGTTTTGTCATCTCATGTAAAACGAAAATGCTTTTAACATTAAAATCACCTCAAAGGTATTGGCCAAAAAACTGCCTGCTTAAGTAGAAGATTTGTCACAGAGGACAGACAGAGTGGACACAGAGCCATAAATCTGAGGAGGAATATCACAGCTGGCATAACGCTGTCAGTGACACAACATATACCTCCTCTGCTCTCTCAAAATTGGGCCACGCTCCAACTTTTAAAGTAATCAAATATTTCTCATTCTAGGGGAGATTTTTGTAGTTTGTGATAAATTGTGTCCAATAAAGCCGACGAGATGACAGCTATGAAGGATGTAAAGGACACAGAAAAGAATGAATGATTATTTCCTTCCTGCAGGGAGGGCCCTGCGCCAGAGACAGCGCAGTTCTAACTCTATAAAAGTGTCAGTGTAAAAGTTTTGGAGTCCTTTGCAGTCCTGCAATTGCAATGAATATAAGAGACTCAAGAGTGAGCAAGTTTGTGCCTCTGAATTGGTACTAGCAGGCCCTGTCCCAAATGGCAAACTTGTTGTATATGAGACCATAGGGTGTCCCATTTGTCATTTTAGGTTTCATATAGTGATCGTGAGTTTCAGCCTAACTTTTTAGCAGCTGCTGTGTTTCCTCACTGTGCACTTTTTCTGATTCAGACTTCTAAGCGAATGTCTGCGTGTCACAATTTTGTCATTTTTTACTAGCCTTTAATTTCCTTAATTTCATTTCCCCCCCAAAAAGACAGAAAATATTAAACTCATTCTGTTACAAACCTGCTTGGTTTCCATAAAAAGTTATATGGAAATAAAGGTGTGCTATATTTTGTCCTAAAAGTATGATTTAACTCAACTTTTTTATGAGTTAGTATCCCCTAATGTCTATATTTTATGTCATAATTCTATTTTAATTAAGAAATACTAATGCGAAAAAAAGCGACACCTAGTGGCAAAGAATATATTTGCATCTTAATTTAGACCGAAGCGAAAAGACCCACAAGTGGGCGGGCAATATGTTAATATTCCACGTTGACATCAACATGAAATCGCTTGGGATTTGTTTTTTAAAAAAAGGGGGCATAATAGGGGCACTTCAAATTCTCAGAACAGGATAGATAAACTTCTATATGGTGGACAGAAACTACAACAAATGTCATTTTTGTATTCCCATTTGCCTTCACTCCTTCAGGCGTTGTATTAGAAACATTCACACTGCAACGTTAACTAGTTTTCTGTAAGTTAATGCCACAGTGATATTACAAAGTATAGCATTATAAATGTACATTCATTAAGAAAAGTGTAATTAAAAAGGGTAAAACTGGATTTATGATGTTGGTAATGTATCATCTTCACAGTCTGTGAAAAGGGTCCTTGAGGTCCAGTGTTGTCTTTCACTGCATGGACAAAAACTTCTTCAAATGATATTTTTGTGTCATACAGGTTCAGAACAACCTAGGGGTGAATAAATGATGACAGATTTGTCCTTTTTGAACTGTTCATTTTAATTTCCATAAATCATGACAATAATGAATCCCTAGGAGTTCTAATGAAGGACATACACTTGTCAACACACGCACACACACACTATGTGTTGCTGCTACAGTAGGGTTGCTTATGCAAACACTTTAGTGCTCTGTGCAGCATGCTAACATTTGCTCAACACTGTCCTCCTGTGCAACAGAAAACAAACACACACTGCTGGCCCAGAGGAGCATGGGCCAGAGCGCCCCAATAAATCAAAGTGCCAGCTCCAGCACACACAGACACACAATCTGTAGGCAGAATGCATCTTGACAAGAGGCTTCTTGGCGCGGGTGCTTTGTGTTTTGGTGTCAGGAGCAGAAGAGTAACACAGATAACAGATGGATTTATGACAGGGCTTAGGCAGGGATTAGGGCACCTCAGACCTAGATGATTGCACAGCTTATCATGTCACCTTTAGCTTTATCACAGACATAAGCTTCTGAGAAGACCGCCAGAAAGAACAGGAACGAAGCCGCGTGGGGCGGGTTAAACAAAGAGAGGCAGAAATGCTATGTTGGCGATGGAATACTAGAGGAGATATGAACTATGATTATGATAATTGTTTTGCTAGTATATAGTACACACACTCTCAATAATATTTTGCGCAAGCGTTTTTTAGCAGTGGGAGGAGGAAAATGGTGCATCTGATGAATGTGAATGGGAGTCCAAGGAGCTAGAAACATGAGCAGTGGTTTGGGAGATGGTCAGAGAGGCCTAAAATGATGTGATTGTATATTATCCTCCTCCAAATGTGGGTGTTGATGTTAATGCCCTTCATTTTCACATCACTGGTGGACAATTATTAAATCCATAAACTAGATATATGCCTGGAGGTCGTTTACATATTTCTTTGGCTATCTCTGTGTTTTATTGCTTAAAGCTCTCAGCATATGAAGTGAATTTATGACCGATTTATATTAACTCACGGGAACATTTCCCATAGATGAGTGTGGTGGTGTTTTGCGGGCTGTCCCCACATTTGTTTCGATTTTGGGTGAAATCTGCAGAATTTTGCAAGATGGATTTAAACATAAGGGTTATTAGAGGACATATTGTAAATCCCAGATTTTTCATGAATATGAGTTATTTAAAATATTAAGCAGTGCAACACTTACATATACACAATACATTTGGTACATATACACTACCGACTGAAATTTGGAAGAATAATAATAATAGTAATGTTTTTTTAAAAAGTATAAATAAATAAAGTTAAAGCATCAAACACTGATAAAAAGCATAAAATCAGCACAGAATTTCTGAAGGACCGGGTGACACTGAAGACTGAAGTAATGGCAGCTAAATCTAAATTACATTTTAAAATGTTATTACAATAGAAAACAGGTATTTTAAATTGTAATACTATTTCACAATGTTACTGTTCTTTATTTAATAAATAAATTCAACCTTGGTGAGCATAAGATGCTTATTTCAAAAACAAAAAAGTACTTATATTTCACTTATACATATAATATTGAATACTTGTATTTCTATGTATATTGGCCAACATAACACAACATGTCATTACAATTACAATAAGCATTAAATTTACATATCCAAACATTAAACTACTTGAGCAAAATTTTTAATGTTAAGGTAACCTAAGAATTACAGTACATATAAATGCAATATCAAATGGCTGTTTACCTTAAAAAAAAAATAAAATAAATATTGGGGAATGCGAAATATATTTGTAAACAATTTTTAAACATGTTTTGGCAGTTTATTTATTTTCATGTGCCCTATGTCTGCTTGGCAAATAAGCACATCAATGGACTAGAAATACTGATTTGAAATAGATTAGAATTTTAATTTATTGTTTTAAAGTATAATATGAGAGGGGGACCTGAAGTGATACATGACAGTAAAACAGTCTAAAAGATCAAATTTAAAGTTAAGTCATCGTTCTATCAAAAACCATACAGTATTGCAATTGGCCAATCAAGCAAGTACAAGAAGCCAAAATATTGAATGAATTGGCATGCAATGTACAAGTTTGTGAATGACAGGCGCTTAAACCCTGCAGAAATTTCTGAGGGCCTCCACATACATTACAGTAAGTTTTTCTCCTCTAGAATACATGCTGGAAACTTCTGAGGGTCCTGTCACTCTGTGAGAGTCCATGGGTGTTTGTCATTGTGTGTGTATGGCAAAGAAACAAAAAGTGCATGCTAAGTGAGAGACACACAGCAGGAATTCCACAGCTAACTGTCACTTCCTCCTCCTTCTGCTCAGAGTGTGGGCGGCAGCTCGAGATCTGTGTGTATGTGAGTCCGCGCTCGGGTGTTGTGTGTGAGTGGGTGATTGTGCGTTTGGATGTACTGCTTATGTATGCAGGAAAGCCGTTTTAAGTGTGTATGAAAGACCGTGACAGAATGTATATTCTTTGATGCCACTCGATCATGAGTTTGTGTCACTGAAGCTGAGAGAAAGAGACAGTCAGAGAGCCCTGTATAAATAGAGGATGTCTCTCTGGTGTGTTCACAAGCTGAAGTGTGTTTATAGGCTCTATGAAAACAAGTGCATTAGCAAGCTGTGCTTGGTTGAATGTCATGAAAACATGTCCAGGTTGTATTTCTGCATAAAATCAAAGAGGGGAAAAAACATGTATTTATTTATTTATGAAAACAGGATAATGGTCCACAATGAAGAAAGAAATGTCTACTGTATTAGATTTATACTTTAATATTACTAGTTTAATACTAAAGTTTAATCCTCCAGTGGATTTCATACTGAGAATAAATCAAACATATTTATTTGTTTGTTTTTAAAAGATTTTGGTCTACACACACATAATTAATTATTCACTTTACTTTTTGGATTTAAACGAAGTAAAGTCAGATCAGCACATTTAGTTCTTGAAAAGTTTCATCAAGTTATTAATGTATGCATTTATTTTCTTTTTTTCTTTATAAAAAGAATAAAAGTTTACGCACAAACAAACTGAATGAATAAATAAACAAACAAATAAATTCACTTTGCATTTGTGAACAAATGATGATGGTATTCACAAAATAATAATCAAAAATTAAATACATAAATAGTATAGTATTTGGATTTATAGTAATTAAATTCCACTATTTGTGCATTTTAGTTCAACACTTTTCTTGTCAATACCACACTGAGAAAGGACTGCTGTCATAAAAACATTTATGCTTATATTTTTATCTCCAGTGAAATTTAATATTGAATATAAATCTAAATACTACTTTTTATTTATTTAATTTAAATATCCATTTTTTGCTTTCACAACTACTATGTGAAAAAGCTAATCTAAAATAAATAAATAAATAAAAAAAATTAAGAATTACATAAAATAAATAAGAACAATAAGAACGAACAAATAAAAGTCTATGTTAAGGACCATTGTTACAAAGATAAATTAATTTGTTAATTAATATTACATTTTAATAATATTTGATAATATAACAAAATTATTAATATTATAGTAATGTTTTAATATTAGATACAAATTTATAAATAAATAACATTTAAATGTACTTACTTTTTTTGAGGCATCTCAGACATGTTTTTGCTTCGACAAACCCCTTCTGCACAGGGACAGGAATTGACATTGAGGTGCTGTAGTTGCCATGCAATCTGTCTGTTTGTCAATAGGTCATCCTCAAGCACTGAGCCATAAACCCTAAACCTTAATGATATGCTTTATGGTAGATGGATGGACTGCGCAGTAGCTGGATGCTGATTACCCAAGATTACGCAGGGTTTGAATAGGGATTGTAATCTCCTCGTAACTCATGTTTGCTCAGCGCAGATGTGCAGCCATTGTCATGAATGACGCCAGAGCTAAGAGGCCACCCTGTATTCAAGAGCGCATGACAATAATCTTAAATTAAATGAGAGATTACAGTGGATTAATGGTCTGAGGAATGTGCAAATGAGACACTGACAGTGTGTGTGTGTTCACACCTCTTATATTATGAAACTTAATGTTTCACTTCACATTTCAGACTTGTTCCAATTTAGCAGACTTTAGGTATACCAGTTTAGTACAAGTATACCAAGTACAGTTGCAGGGTATTTTATTAATTACAGAAATATGTAAATGTATTTGTATTATGTACATATTTTAATACATTTTAGTGGAAACGTGTTTTTAAGTTAAAGGCACAATATGTAAGTTTATGGCACTAGAGGCTGCATTATCATAAACAATAACAGAGGCGATGATGCAATGACTGAGCATTGAATTTTGGGAGATGACGTTTTTACAAATCATGTTCATGGATGAAAAGCTCATTTATATCTGTTTTATCACCTAACCACCTGCACATGACTGTTACTAACACAATGAATAATATATATTTGCTTACCCGTCTATTAAAATCACACACGAGAGCATAGTCTCTGTCCAGGCTAAGGTTTTCGCGAAGCTCTCTCCATTTCGGAAATGCCACGCTGAAATTTGTTCTTGCTTTATTTTGTTCTTGCTTTATTTTGTTGACTGTTCCAATATCTTAATGCCTCGGTTTGCATGCATCTACGTTTTTTTGTAATTGTGGGGCGTGTAATCACGATCCATGATGGAAATGCAACCAAGAAAGTCAATTTCTACCACTTGCCCATTTTTGCCGTAGTATGCATAGGCGGAAACCTGGTCTGGTCTTACAACTGAAAAGTAAAAATATTGCACATTTTCTGCCAATTATTGTGAGGTCATATTTTATATTTTAATTTAAATGTTAAATATTTTAATTAATACAGTTGTATTTGGTATAATTTATAATCCAAATGTTTGTGAGGTCATGCATATGTTTAAAAAAATATATAAACAAAACAAAACAAAAATGTCCTGTCATGTCGACAATCCAGATGTTCACAAATAATATTCCAGACATATTATCTAGAAACAAGTGGCAATTTTGCATCTACAGTAACTATGTTTTTAATGGAACCAAGACAAAAATACTGATTAGGAGTATAGTTTCCCTCAGTCTCTCTCCCTCTCTCAGTACAGTGCTTGTAAATGTACAATTATAATGCCTCTGTGTTTCCAAATCCATTTGTGTGTGTGTGTGTGTGTGTGTGACACATTTAAATTTATTTTGGATCAGCGTTGCTGTGGTTTGTGTGTTCCCCTTTAGACCACATTCCAATTTTTCGACCGCTTGCCAGCTCTAGTCGAGATGGAAGTGGTTCTTGGTCTGAATAGAAATATGGGGCTCAGACCAGGCTTGTGTTTGTGTACATGTGTGTATGTTTTGGCAGAACACACCAAAAGTCTAGTGGCACCAGTGTATGGTATACTTATAATTCAGCTATACGACTGCATGTGCTCTGGTTCGAGTGTTTGTGTGAGTGTGTGTGACTGTGTTTGGGTCTCCATATGGAGATATTTACTCAGATGTCATGACACAACTGTGGAAAATTGGTCTGTAGATCTGAAAGCACAGATCTGTGCTGAGCCAAGCGTTGCCTCTTGCAGGTACTCCCACGTCCTCCGAAGAGAACCGCAGGGGGGAAGGCCGTTCTTTGTTACCCCCCTCCCTTCAGGAAGAGCCGGGACAGGGAGTGGGAGGACAGCTGAAAAACCCCTCTATTCCCCCTTTTGGTTCTGGGTAAAGCTTTAAACACTCTCCGTCCAGAACAAAACAACCCTGCCGTGATCCCTCTATATCTGGCTCTTTCACTCTTTCTGACTCCGTAGGAACCTCTATCCAACAGGAGATCAAGGTATCAGACTAGGGTGCGGATTGGATTGGAAGTACGAAGTGGAAAACACACACTGACCCCTAGACCGCAACTCCCCACACCCATCCGCAGATTACAAGCCCCTCTGCGGCCAGGGCATGCCATCAACGTTATTAATGGCTGCTAAAATGTGGCTACCTCAAGGTCCTGAGCAGAATAAATATCATTCATCACCGGCACAATTCAAACAAGCTAGACAGATGAGTATTAAAGTACATTCTTTTAGCCAGTGGGGATGAATGCACAGTGTGTAAACTTGGAAGGGAGATGTGTAATGAGAGGGGGAAAAGTGAAATGTTTGACTTCAAGAATACGTAGAGAGTGCAAACACACTGCTAGTGGAGAGCATTTAGCATTTGAGTATGTAAGTTACAAATAGCCTATCACTACCTGTTATTTTTCGCCTCTTAAGAACCCTAAGGGTCTAAAACAATCCCAAAGGCCTCACTTCATGCTCAAACTTTGATTGATTCGCTTAAATGTGTATAGTTGTATTTTGGCGCGTCTAGAAAAGCTAATGTTCCATGAAGAAAAATGTAATATACATGGAATCTTTACATTGCAATGATTCGATATTTAGTGATTTTAATGAAAAAAAATTTCACAGTGATCCCATATAAGAAATTTTGGACTGCAACTAATTTTGTGAAAATTTCCCTTTATTAATCAAAAATGTACCAGTACTTTTATGTGAAAAGGAATAAGAGTTGTAGGAGTTTTACTGCCTCTAGTGTTTGTACGATTTGTACGTATCCCAACAAATTTGTACACATTCGTATAAGTTTGTACGATTTTTCTAAACCCCAGTGATAGGTAGGTTTAGGGCCGGGGTTAGGTGTAGGTCATTCGTAAAAATTCATACAAACTGGCAACGTGTAAAAAATATGTACGATGTAGCAATGAGGTCATACGAATTTGTACGAATTAGCCACCTCATAAAATATGTACGAATTGCTGTGAGACTGGGTTGTTCATTTCGACTGGAATCTGCAGCGATTTGTATGTATAGGTACGTATTTTTTTCGTTTTGAAATGTTTGAAGAGGCACATATTTTTAATGAGACTAGTACTGCAGATAGTAAGTACTGTATAGCTAATATTTAGTAAACGGCACATTTATTACTGTAAGAACTACTGTCTGTCATAACATTAACATGGTTGCTAACAGTTGTGGTTCACATTAGCAAACATGTTTAGAATGTGTTTTCAACAGATTTTCTTAGAAAAAAGTTGTTAATTTAATATACTGCATTCATGCATGGTATTTCCTTCAAGGTGCTTTATTAAAGTAGACTGAAGTACAGTCATGGGACCCAGCTGTGGTACAGCCACTTGTTTGTAAGTGTACTGAAATACTGTAAGGACAGAAATGTTAATGAAATACAGCCAAACCCATGTCTCCACAGAAGTGTGTCCGAGTACCTGGAGCGGGCAAAGAAGTCTTTCACTGTGGAGCGCTCACCCAAAATTGGACTAAAGAATTTTAATGGACTCCGGCAAATGGGAGCTAATTGGAGTGAAGTTGAGGTAAGGATAGGTGGAGGGAAACAAATGGACTGTAGAAAGTGTCATGTTTCAGAGAGGCACGCTGAGAAGGATAGACACTATAGCAATTAAATGGAAACCGAACTTTAAGAAAGCCAAAGGGAAAGAGCGTATGAGAAACAGCGGAATTTGAAGTCCAAGCAGAGGGAACAGCATTCCTGGAGTAAATTGCTGGTGGGGAATAAAGACGACGCAAGAAATGTCAGTCAGACTTTAGAGTTAGAGATGAACAATAAATCAAATGAAGTCTTGCGCTGTTCTAGAATTTATAAGCATGTGATATATAATCATCTTACAGTGCTGTCATACCAGAGCTGTCTGTTTTGGAAATGTTTTGTTGTTTTTGGTTAAACATGGGTTTTGTTATTTGTTGTTTGTTAGAAATATAATATTGTACCAGACATGATATGAGCAAGTTAGGACTCCCCTGAAAATGAGATGATGCATCTTAAGCGGTTTATCCCAAAGCTGATGCCAACATTTAAGTATATTTATCTATAAGCAGAAAATCGGTATATTACAGTGATTTCCTGTGACATACACAGGAATACACAATAATATTAATAATTACAATCACAAGAATATATCCCATCATTTTTTTTGGTAAATATAATAAAGCATGTATGAAATTTGTACAACATTTAACAACATTACTGTTTATTTTTATTTTTTATTTTTTTTAGATCTCCTTCAAAAGCATAAAAAAGCATACCAACCCTATCTATGTCCATTAAATAGCAACAATAGAAAAATCTTCTAATGGCATATAACCAAAATTATATATATATATATATATTGCTGGTTGATTCTTAATGAAATCTAGTGAAATCTTGCAATAAAATTAAACAAATATGTTCTGATTCGCTGTCACTTTGTGCTGGATTTGCGCTTTCTGTAAGGACATAAAAATAACTTAAACAAGCTGCATTGCACTTGGTTTGGACAGTGTTCTTTGAACGAATGATATGTCTTGGTTGCAGGGGACACACGGGACAGCAAGGCTCTCCAGGGCTGCTGAGAGGTATTTTTAGAGGCGGTCTTATCTGAACTCCCGGAGGACTGAAACTCAGTCCTTCACCTTGCCAGGTCAGGTGCTGAAAAGGGAATCAGCGGGCATCATGGGAACCAACTGGACGGTGGAGCCAAAGGGGTCGAGGGGTGACCTCACAGTGCGACTGGGTGGCACGCTGACAGCCAGACAAGACCAAGACCACCAACGAGTCTGTTTTCACTGGTACCTTTCCTGCTGTCACACACACACTTGAACGCACAAACACACCTCACCATCTTAAAAATATGACTCCTTGCTGTAAACCGAATACACTCACTGATGTATTCTCATAAAAACACACATATGCTCTCAATTTAAGCCTAAATAAATGTATCATAGGCCTTTCTGAAGCTCACGATAATACCCAAAATAATTTGCTTGTTTATCAGTAAGCATGCCAACACAATTACCGCACTAATTACTGCAGTCAGTGCGTAAAATATTACCAAGTGTGAGGCGATGCCTCCTCTCACACTGTAATATTCATTTCATAATCATGTTATTACTGTAAACGTGGCTCACTTTACGACAGCGGTAATTAAAAACGGCTCTGATCGCACGTATCAGTGGCAGCTTAGTGCTGCCGTACTGTCAGTAATTAACACTGCTGCCCCATCTCTCTCTTTCTTAATGAAATCGTTCAGACAGATCATAGATTTCTCATTCATCTCAGCAGACCAAGCCTGGGCAGCTCACCTGCACTGCTACTGAACCGTGTTAAAACTAAGTAAAATAGGGGGCAAAAATACCCTCTCTCTTTCCACCTCCATGTTTTTCTACAACAGTGGAATCGATAATTTAAGCTGCTAAACGTGAAGCTGTGTTTTTGCCTGTAAGCTGTGTTAAAGGGCTGCGATCAGCTTGTTCTAGTAAAAGAGCATGTTAAAAACCTTGTAATGATAGAATGATATATGAAAGGTTTGCACAGCGTAGCTATTGTAATTTCTGGCAAATTAAAGCAGTGACTTGGAAGGCCGAGGCTTTGCCATGTTCCAAGCGCTGCTTTAAAAATCAATATGCCAAGAGGAACAGATGGGAGAAGGCATTGTGGACGGAATTCTTTACACGATATTTACATATCTAACTAGGCGACTGACGCTCCAAGATCCAGTCAACTGCTGTCTCAAGACCTCAAGCCTCACGTCTGATGATTTATTAGGCTTCTGGCACTGGTGAAACACACTACCTGGATGTCTTCCGCCCTTCTCTGCGGGTGTGTGTGGCGGGTGCATGTGTGTGTGTGTGTGTGTCAGTTTGCTACTTGGCATCTGTGTCTGAATGTGTGTGCGTGAATTTGTGTTCAGTTCCATATGTCTGTGTTTGCTTGTCTGGGATCCTATGTGTTAGCGCATATGTCTGTATATATTTGAAGTTTTGTTTTTGGTGTGACTCTATAAGCATTCTATTTTGTATGTTTACACGGACTGAAACACCATATCAATGTAATGTATTTACTACTACTACTATTACTAATAATAATGATAAATTATTTAATGAAAACTATTCAATAATTATTCTTAGTAGTTATTAATACTATAATTTATCATCATTATCGTTGTTATTATTATTATTATTATTATTTACTACTACTACTACTACTAATAATAAAATGATTAATAATAAATTGTTTAACAATTACTGTTACATTATTATTAGTTACATATTACTCAACAATAACAACAATTATTATTATTACATGTAAACTTTTATATAAAGCATGAACAACTTTATACACATACAAATGTTTATGTTTCCTTTGAGGCTCGTAAAATATTGATTTCAGGGAATAAATAGGTGGATTTTATCTTAATTATAATAAATTAGACTAATAGAGAATGATTTACATTATCACATTTATTTAACACAGTTAATGCATTTAGCTAATTTGACATTATGGCATTGCATACTGTTCGGTGTGATTTTGAAAGTCTAGTTGGAACAATTCTGACAGGACGCACACGGTAAATGAGTAAAACAGCTTAATGAGTACAATAAGTTACTGTTACAGCGGTTTTCTTACATTTTATAGTTGTGGTTTAATTATAATTACTTTAGTCCACACAAAGAGAATGAGTGACTTGAATTTTATTAATCCCATCTGGATTTCATTTATGCTAAATGTTTTTCAGTTTCTTTCAGTGCTAAATGAGTGTCCTGCTTTATTGTCTCTTAGTATTTAACATGCTGAACTTGTTCTGGGTGCCTCACGCTAAAATGTGTAAATCTCCAACACTGTACATATATCAAAGCACTAAACGTGGCTTCAATATGTTGATATTGTAAGTTAGTTGTTGTTTTCCAACGACAGAGCAGAGAGAAAAATGAATTGCAGTATGTGTGTGTAAAAGCTACATGCATACAAATACCTGTGAATGCTAATGTAACTGAGTATATTTGACTAAACCTTATGTATGCGGGGACTGAAAATGGCACAGCAGCTTGTTTGAAACAACAAAACGTCTCGCTGTCTTTCTGCCTCTCTGCCAGCACCTGCTGCCTCTGCGAGGCTCTGTTTGTATGTCAAACTTTACCTCTCAGCACCATTGAGCATGGAGCCGACTCTCAGACAAATGGCAGAGGACATTTAAACAAAGCAATATAAGGCTGCACTGAAATAATTCAAGGTTAGAGTTACAAACAGTCATGGCAGTTAGCTTAGTCATATGACAAAAGGCAGAGTGCAGTCTTGCATGACGGATCAGATGTCTCAGTATTTGAGCAATGGTACACACAAGTCACAGAGGTAGAGGTTATGGAGCTTTCTAGAGTATTCGAATATTGTAATGTGTTTTACAGTCAGGATGACTCTCTCTTTCCATTTCGTTCCTCATTCATCCTGAGTTTTGCTCCGTACGGTTGTGACAGCTGCCTGGTGCGATGGGACCGACCGTGATGCCTTCACCATTCTAATGACTCTACTTATTTTTGAAGTGCTGTATAGGACACCCTGCGCCATTACACAGTCTATCCGTCTTCACCAAACAGCCACTCCGCCACATCTGAAGCCTGCTTTACTGCTGCGGGGTTGTGGCTGGCACTAGGCTGTTATTTAAAACTCTTAAGAGAAGAAGAATTAGCAAATAGAAACCATGCTACGGCAAACCTTGAGGCCCTGTGGCACTCAGTCCACACCACTGTGGGATGTTTGCCAACGGAGGTCCTGGAAAAATAAAGAGAGCGCAACAATTTCCTTCGTTTGAGAGGTGGCCACACTTTAGGATTGGTGATTTCGATGTTTGTTTGCACCTATGAGGTTTGAAAGCTCTATAGTGCTTTGAACTATGTCAATTTGAGATGATCAGATCAGCGAACAAACCACATTTGCATTCACTTGATCATTTGTACATTTATTTTTTTATTCAATGTATTTATTAATTTAATGTATGTGTTTTTTATTTGTTTCTTTATTAATTAAATACATTTTAAACAGCATGTATATTTTTTATAATTTTATCAAGTTTAGTTGATCTAATTTGCTGTGATTGGTTGTATTACAGTATGTATGTATTCCATGATTTTGGACAATTCATAATTGAGTTAAGATTCATAATTTGAGTTAAAATTAAATTCCTTAATTTGAGGTAAAGTAGCAAGGAGGATGCAGAATTGCAATTGGAATTTTAATGTAAGAAAATAAAATTTAAATGAAATACATTCTTGTAAGTGTAATGTGTAACTAAAAAGTAACTTTGAATGTTGGCTTGACAAAGCCTTTTTTTTTAACGTTTCAAAGAGAGATACATTGAAGGATATTGGATGGGTGGGTAGATGCTGTAGAAATTTGTATTTAGTTTATATATTACATTAGATTTAATGAACTTTCGACAAGGGTGGAAGCACATTTAATTTCCTAATATGCATTAGCTGCATGTGCTCGCCAAAAAATGTAAATGCTGCTATAATTTACTAACCTTCGAGTTAATCCAAACGTTTGTGAGTTTCTTTCTTCTGCCAAGTGCAAAAGAAGATATTTTAAAGAATGATGGCAACCAAGCTGTTACTGGTAGCCATTGATCTCTACAGTATGGGGACAAAATACTAAATAAATGGAGAATGTCAATTGGATATTTACCAGTATTCTTCAAAACATCTTCTTTTTTTTTGTTCAGCAGAGAAAATAAATTCTTACAGGTTTGGAAAGACATAAAAGTAAGTAATGACAGGTCAAATTTCTACTGCTTTCTAGATACTGATATCGACCAAAACCCATATCTATCGACCACTACAGTGAACCCAAGGAAAAGAAGTGGATATGAGGGACTTGCTCTTTAGAACAAATACAACAAATAGCAGTAGAGACTGCGTGTCATTTACTGTGTAAGTAACATTTACATAAAAACTGCCCAAACTCCATTCGAGTGTCTGAAACATTGATTGTTAGATATCTGATGCTGTAGTTGGGAAAACATCAGGGACTCTCCGCTGCCGATGATTAGGAACTCTTACGCTATCCATTGATTTCTTCTCTACCCGGGGATGAGCGGTTGAGAACACAGAGCAGGGCTGATAGCTTTGTGTTTGATTTGCAGAGTCTGGAATCCATTCACATACTCGAGAGAGAACAGGACTCTATCTCAAACAAAAAGGTCTTTGGGAAAATCATGTATAGAGACAGAGAAAGGGAGACCATGAGTCATTCCTCATCTTAATCAGAAGGAGAAAGAGGATTTTATGCAAAAACCTTAGCAAGGTCTTTTTGGATTTGCTGAAAGACAGGCACGTTCCAACAAAGAAACTTCTCTCCTCATTTGGTTCCTCTGAAAGGCTATAGAAACATCTAAAAAGCGTACATCTTTATTGGAGATGGAAAACTAATCAATCTCCAATTTTACTAGGCTCAGTCACATCTCAATCGAGCTGAGGTAGAATAACTGTCTGTGCTGAATTTTAGAGCTAACGGGATACAGAAAAAACTGAAGACCCCAAAGCTCTCCTTCGGTTCTTTGTTTCTCAATCACAAACACCCACACGTTTCTTCAGACTGCTGAGCCCGTCCTTTTAATTTGGCCTGCCTGCATTCATTCCCTCTACTACGTTTTAACCAATCCATCACACGTACAATGTTTGCATGTGCACAGGATGTACGCATTAGCGCTGAGTTCCGTCGGATATGAGTGTTCGTTGTTTGGAAGGTTCTGAAAGAGGCCAGAACGAGGGGAGTACAGAAAGTAGAAGAGCGTTGTCTTGCTCAAAGTTGGCAATTACAGACCGCACAGTGTCCCTTGAGGGTCCCGGGTGCACTCTGTCTGGAGGCCTGTGTTAGCTTCGCACAATACAGATGTGTGGGCAGATGCCATCTGGGGCTCGGAGAACAAAACCGAGTGTGGGGGCGCCGTTCAGGGAATTCAGTCAGGAGACCCGAGAATCCAGAAAGAGAATGGAAAATGATCTGAAGGTAATCAATCAAAAAAACTGTGACACAAATGACCAAACACAACGACCCAGAGCAAAGCCTCGCACAAACACACCCCTGCCTGTGGCGACTCCACGCCCACTGGCTATAACGCGATCAATAGGCTTTCGCCGATATGAGCAGAAGCGATTGGTCGAAACTCCTAAAAGTGAACCGCCTCCTCCTTGGCTAATTGCGCCTTTATGATTGCGCAGTCTTTCGTGCAGATCGAGAAAATAAAACGCCATTCTCTTCGTCAAACTGAGTGACAATCGATGTTGGGCGCCCATCTCGGAACGCCAGATGCTCCTCCCGACTTCATTATGCTGGCCGAGATGGTTTCGCCGGAGCAACGGCATCGCCACAAAGCGTTTTGATCATGGCCCTAGAGACTGAGTCTCGGACGTCACCTGCTCCTCAGCCTAATGCTATTAAAAACGAGAGATCCCAGAGAGGCCCCAAATGTATATGGAGAAGAACAAAAACGTAGCTCCTCTGGCCTATACATAAACAGGAAACGCTAGCTGTGGATGGACGAATCTTGAATCTTAAAGTCTGAGAAGCTGACTGAACATGTTTCAAGTCTCCATCCAATCCACTGAGGCCTTACTTTGAACCAGCAGCTTTTTACCAGACACATTCTTTAAAGTGAACACTTGACTAAAAGTGCATTTTTTTACCATCTGGCATTTTCCATGAATAGGGTATAAAATGGGGCCTGAAACTGAAAAGTTTTCAACAAATGTTAAGTGAAGGAAGTTCCTTTAAAGAATGTTGAACATTGACCTGTAAATTTAGTTTTTTGTAAATATTTAGTAAGCTTACACCTTCTATCAGAGACTACAAATCAACCATACCACCCTACAAAATTAACCATGGATTCATTGCAGTTAAACTGTAGTAACCATTTTGTGGCATATTGATTACAGTTTTACTAAATACCATGGTTAAAGTACGGTTAGTATAGCAAAATCATGGTTAATTTGTGGTAACCATAGTTTAACTATAGTAACCATTTACAGTATACACACACACACACACACGCACACACACACACACACATATATGTTTGAAACATTATTAGTAGTTTTTAGTCATTATTAAACACAATAAACATTAAATAAATATAAAAATTAAACAAATTTGTAAATTAATTAAAAACTACAGTACACCACAATGGTTCAGTGGTTTGTATATACAGCTTACATTGAGGTTATCGTTATGCATATAATAAGTATTAAATCGATCTGATAAATAGGCTATAACGATAAAAATACATGCTTTCAGTCATGACGCCAAAGCATGTCTGTTTTTTCATTATGGTTCTATTATGCAATAATTATGTGTTATTTAAGTAAACCCCTATATCTAGCTTTATTATAGCCATGGAAATGTATCTTTAGAGACAAAATGAAGTGTTACTACAACTGTTAATGTTCAAGGATAAACATTGCCTTGTCTTTTTCAGATCCGTCAGCCTTAAGGGCGGTCTCCAATAACTCAAATCGGTTACTCTCCCTTGCAGCCTATCCATATGCAAACACACTGTTGTCAAAGTTGTCAGCACACAGTGAGCCCCGCTCCGAGTTACAGGATGTGGATTGGCTCATCAGGTGGGCGCATGCAATAAGTCAGTGCAAAGCGTGAAGCGAAATCGACGCATCTGCTGCTATTGATGGAATTCAACGGTGGAAAGGACGCGTTTGGTTCGCAGCTCTGGCTGTGGGCGTCGTGAAACGATTGATTGACAGGGGCAGGAGAGGTCATGAAGTGTAGGCGTCCAGTTGATAAAGGCTTAAAGGGTCTCACCCTAACTTTTAATAACGTTTAGTCTTTGCAGCAACACATACTACTGAATAGCGACGCCCGATTTGCGAACGAATAGATAGACGATCCTGTTCACAAAACCGTTCTGAACAATAATCTCGAATCTTTATCAGCCCAAACGCTTATCGTTCGGACATGAACAGTTAATGCTTATAGGCCTATGTCAAGAAAAATGTAATAAAATACGGCACTATACTTTAAACGTAACGTGTCACTCCAGGAATTACTCAATTGGGCCAAGACCCTAAAATAATGGCTGATTCGTTTTTTATCCTACTGAAATTAACTGTTAAAAAACGATTTGCAAAAATGAGTTGGTCTTTAGTAGGATACATTACTGAAATTGTAGCAACTCTAAGCACTACAGTTTAGACAGGATGCAGGAATGGTTTCTCTCTTATATTTTATGATTGTTATTGTTTGAATAATAATTATTGGAGTACTACGTTTCCCCTGAATAAATTGTCTGATAGTTGTATTTATACAGGACCTAGCAAGTTTAGAAACTTGACTTTTGATTGAGTGTTGTGAATAAGAGACAGTCTGAATTGCAAACACTAGACGGCGCACTTGCTCTTCCCACAATGTGGCTGTTTAGCTTAACTTTAATGACTTGCACGTTCCATATAGACTTATGTATGAGGTATAGGACTATAATAATTATGATCACGCTATGTCAAATATATTCCGGACCATGTTCTGTTTGTAAAAGTAGCATTTTAACAACAGCCGAGCTTTCTTTTTCCTCGCGCGTTCTCTTTCACACATGCACTGCGTTATCTTACACAATCGAGCGTGGGATACGCAAAAGACTAAAAGAAGAAAGACTTTTTTATACTTATTCAATTCTTCACTTACTATACACCTGAAAACGGGCTGGCTGTTTACCAGAATGGACAGACTGTTGACTTTTGGTGTCTCGCTGTGACAGGCGCGTCAGCCAGTAAAGATCCGCCCCTCGGCGGTGTTCAGCTGCGGTCTGTGCATCACTCTCAAACGCTAATTCCACCGGGACAGACGCAACTTCGGTCCGTTCGCGGAGCGGAGGAGACGCACACGATATGACACTAATGGCTGCGCTTGTGTTCACAGCGACTTTTGCGCTAATAATCTGGATACCGACTTTCGCATTAACCGCACGGGTCTACCCTCCTAATGAAGGTAAGGATTTACCAAATTAAGGGAAAATCTCTCCAAGAGTTATTTTTTGTTGTTGTTGTTTGGGTTACGACATGGGACGGTATAAAGTGGCACAGTGTATGCTTGCCATCTGTTTTTGTTTTGTTTTTTATTTTGAGACTTTATCCCGTCAGCGAAAAGGAATTATATATTTTTTTCTCCGAAAGTCCCTTTGGGGATCTCCAAGTGTCTGTGGTTCCCGAATCCGCAGACCTAATGAAAGACTAAGGTGTTTTTTTTTTTTTTTTAACAAAGGCAGTTTAAACTCGGACTCTGTTGAGAGTAAACAGCCTGGTTCAACCAATTTCTAATTTTGTTGGAACGTATTATTTTTTGTCGCACATATATTTATTTATTAATTCATATTTCATTAAATGTGCATGGATGACCAGAAAGGAAATATAAGTAATTCACGACTTATTACCTGAAGTGTTTTTACAAGTGAAACTGAAGACATTCAGAGACGCGCAGAAAACAGTAGGACTTACAGACTCAATCGAGTAATTCTCGGTAATGTCGCATTACACTGCACGCTTTTAATTTGAATTATACTAGGGCTTTGTTGTGGAATAAAAACACCACAGAAAAGCAAATTCGATGTATATATATAATTATATATATATATATATATAATTATTATTTACTGCGTCTGCTCATTTTAAATTCTGAATCTCTTAAAAAATGCGAGCACAAGCCATTTATGTATTCTTTGCATGTTCTTTGCACTGATTACTTTCCTCTCTCAAAGGACCCAATTTTGCTTGGACAATAGCCAACCTAGAATACTGATTAAAACAATACATAATCACGCTACAATCAAAACTGATAAAATAATTATGTTGGCCAAATATGAATTTGTGTTATTTAACTAAATACAGTAAATAGACTATAAATCGGTGTGCATTGAGAAAATGGAAAGTGTAATAACTTTGTGCAGTTGAGAACAAAAGCCATCAACAGAAACAAGTTGTGACTTAAGAGGTAGTTTGATGTAGTCATAAGGAGGTTGATGATGCACCTGAAGAGACTCATGGCATTTTGTCTTTCTGCAGTGACTCTGCTGGACTCGAGAACTGTGCAAGGAGAATTGAAATGGGTTGCAAGTCCGACGGAAGGAGGGGTGAGTCTACAGAGAACAGACGATGTTGCTTGTACTTTTAAATTTGTGTTCTATTGCCAACTGTTTAAGGTGTTTATTGTCTTGGAAATCATATTTGCACATGAAAAAGCAGATTAGAGAAATAAAAGAATCTTTTTTTGGGCACAGGATAGCTAAGGCCTCATGTTGTGCCAAAACCCCACTAAAAAATGATGGGAAACGGCTTAAGAGGCATCACACTGTATGCAAGCAGTATTTTCTGCATTAGTGCATAGATGAAGCACAGAAGACTAATGAAACCTACACAAACATCCGTAATTATAATTCCTGACAGATTAAATGGTTTTGTTCTTATAATTTGATGTTTCATACAGACTGAGAAACGACTTGAGTTTAAGTGCTTGTGCTTAGGGTAATTCATTTAGAAATTTTATGCTTCATAATTATAATGTTTCTTTCTGTACATCATTTATGAGTTGGCATCTTAAAAATTAGAGAATATTCTAGTGCTTCTAAAGTACTGTACTTTTCATGTACAACAATGAAGCTTGTTACAGTAAGGCTGTGTACAGTATTAAGGCTATGTGCTGATGTTTAAAAATTGAAGTGTTAAGATAGTGAAGTGTTAATATATATTTTCCTCTGCAAAGGACAGTGTTTACTCAGTAACAGTTAATTTAATAACACATAATGCAATTTATATAAAAAGGTTTAGTTTAACTTTTTGGCCACACTTGACACTATTCATACTTGATTATAATTATTATGCAGTTAAAGCAATTAAATGTGTAATTAGCTTAAGCACTTGTATTCAGTCAGTATTATTGCAAGGGGTACTGTTATTAATTATATATAATAGCAATATTATATAGCAATATATATATGCAATAAGTGTAAAATGGGTATTCTAACCAACATTTTTAAAAGTATTTAAAATGGGATACATCTATGTATACCGTTTACCAAAATATTTTGTAGTTGTTTTTTTAAATATTTCGTTTGAAAGTTTGAGCATATGTGAAGTTATTTATAAGCAATTTG
Organism: Enteromius thamalakanensis; assembly: GCA_032357475.1. Classification (NCBI taxonomy): domain Eukaryota; kingdom Metazoa; phylum Chordata; class Actinopteri; order Cypriniformes; family Cyprinidae; genus Enteromius; species Enteromius thamalakanensis. The sequence continues at coordinate 16,350,988 of JAUCMT010000047.1, read as the reverse complement.
ATTGATTCCGCCACAGTTAGGCTTCCTTGTTGTCTACGTACCGCTTTGGTTGGTTTCAGCTTGAAGGGTGAACTTGGCATTTGAGGAAATGTGGTCCCCTTACCCTCTGCTGCTTTATCTCATCGACCTATTTGATTGACAGGGTCCCGACAGGGCCCCCTCCCTCACGCAAAATGGGCCGAGCGTATAGCTTTATCGGTGTGACAGCTGGGATTTCTACACTTACAACTTACAAAGAGTAAAAAAGTGAGAAGAAAAGACAACGTCATAGATCGTGACAGGCCTTTTCAAAACTCTCCTTCATTGCAAACGTCTCATTTGAAACTCTTACCAGCAGGAAGCGTCAAACGCTAAGCCCCATAGTTTTACAATGGCCTAATATGGGATTAATAGTGACCAGGAAGTCACGGCGTTCTTGTAAATGTTGCTGGGCACTGCATTTGTTTGGTTTATGTGCTAGGGTGTTTATTATTAGTGAAAACCATATTTTGGCCTTACTTTCAAGTTTTTTAGGCTAGTATATTTCCCTTACTAACAGTGAGCAATCATTTTACACATTGCCACATAAACTAGCTCCCAAAATGGCTGATTTTGAAACATTTAGAATGCTTAAATATTGCTTGCTATTCTGATGTACAGTAATCGATTTTAATAGCACTTTGAAGAAACGTATTATGCCAAAAACAATGATAATTTAATGGCCAAAGAGTTTATTATGCTTGTTCAAAAGAGATTGTTCAAACAAAAATGAAAAAAATTGCCATCATTTACTCCTCATGTCCTTTCTAAGCCTGTATGGCTTTTATTTTTCTGTCAAAAAACAAAAGATAAATCCAACAGAAATATTCTTTGAAATATCTTGTTTTGTGTTCTGCAGAAGAAAGGCAATCATAAGGGTTTGCTACAACATGACAGGCATTTCCTTTTTGAGTGAACGGTCTCTTTAATTTTTGGAGCAGCACATGCACATAAGTGCACAGAATCTGGCAGATGTGTGATTAAATTCTCATTATCATATCGTAATCAATGAAATCATTGCATCATTGCAGCTGTTGGTCTGTGGAACATCTCCAGCACCGGGACTGGAATTGTGTGCACCTGCTGTGACAAAAGTCTCCCCAGTAGAATTTCTATAGGCCTACTTACCTCTCTATCTTTCCCCCCGTCTCTCTCACAGTGGGAAGAAGTGAGCATCATGGATGAGAAGAATACGCCAATCAGGACTTACCAGGTATGCAACGTAATGGAACCCAGCCAGAACAACTGGCTCCGTACAGACTGGATCCCCCGTGGCGGAGCTCAGCGCGTCTACATCGAGATCAAATTCACTCTGCGTGACTGCAACAGCTTGCCAGGAGTCATGGGAACCTGCAAGGAAACCTTTAACCTCTACTACTACGAGTCCAACAATGACAAAGAGCGGTACATTCGAGAGAACCAATTCACCAAAATCGACACCATCGCGGCCGACGAAAGCTTCACGCAGGTGGACATAGGAGATCGCATCATGAAGCTGAACACGGAAGTGCGGGATGTGGGAATTTTGACACGGAAGGGCTTCTACCTGGCGTTCCAGGATGTGGGAGCCTGCATCGCTCTGGTATCCGTACGGATCTTCTATAAGAAATGCCCTCTCACCGTACGCAACCTGGCCCAGTTTCCAGACACCACCACTGGGGCAGACACATCATCACTAGTGGAGGTACGCGGATCTTGTGTTGACAATTCGGAGGAACGTGAGGTCCCTAAAATGTACTGTGGAGCAGACGGAGAATGGTTGGTGCCTATTGGAAACTGTTTGTGTAACCCTGGCTATGAGGAACATGGAGGAACATGCCAAGGTAAGAGCTCAGATAACTCCCTAGGTTCAATTTTTTTCCAACAGAGCGTTTCACCAGTCGAGATTTACGCACATGGAAGGTTAAAAAAAAATCTGATCGCCCATCAGTGATACATTCTATAATTTAAGATGAGATCATAATAAGAGAAGCTGACCCAGATGAACTTCTTCCCCCTTAGGGATGTGAGAGTTTACTAAGATGTAGACAGCTGGGTACTCGGCGGACCACTGTGGATTAAGCCAGTGTTGCTATTCGAGAGGTCTGGTTATGATTATGAATCGCCCTGTTTGATATCAAAACACCTCCCTGTGGATTTGTGCATGTGAAACGTTGGCGCTAATTATTTTGTTGGAGCAACAGCCGTGTGGTTTATGAGCAGAATCCGCTTAATTAGATCATGGGCCAAGGCTCTCATACCCTTTTTGCTCTTGTTCTCCTTTGCTATCTCTCAAGAGCATGTGCGATGTTTTTCAATTCACATTAAAGGGAAAAGACGTGATTGGCAAAACACTGAAAATCAGGAGAGATAAAAGAAGAAAAGGAGAGGAACAGATAGATTGCTTCTGTCACCAGAGGGCCGTTTCTCTTTCTCCATTCCGGCTTTGATTCCCAGTGTCCGTAGTCAGGCCATACGGCATGGAAAAAGCGGTGATATACTGTTTGGGGTAATGCTGAGGTCAGTGCAGGCAAAAAGGAAGATCCCGTGGACATGTAGACAGTTTGAGCACGCCCTTTCTTTCTTTTCTGTCTGGTCCAGGAGAGGGTCATCGCTTGAGCAGAGTGATAAACGGCCCACTGGCCAGTCTAACAGCCTTTATTTATGAGCGCTATCTCAGCGGGCTAATTGCATGACAAATACGGGCTGTAATTTAGGGCTCCTGCAGGCTCAAGGGGGGCACTCGGCATTCACCGCGGGCGATCTCTCTCAGTGGATGTGCTTGTGTGGGTGGTTGAAGGGGGTACACTGAGAAAGGCCATTCTCAGAGATCTGGCCGTTTTTCTTGGCCACTCTTTTATTAGCAGAGCTCGCTGGCAGCAGCCGGGTTCCCCACTTGCTCCTTAGCTTTCCTTCTCTCTCCCTCTGCTCTCTTTTGCCGTTCAGATATGTTGAAATGAAGGAAAGAGGCTGTAATTTACAGGGAGCAGAACGGCGTTTCCACACAGACATTTGGTGGAACGTTTTACTTAAATCACTTCAGGGCTTGCAATGATGATTTCATTACTCTGAGATATTTGGAAATGGGTGTTTTTTAATATTTCTGTTGTTTGGCATCGGCAAGGGTTTTCAGGTTTCATTTTCCATCTCACACATCAATTATACAAAAAAAACCCTTTTAGTCTCAAAAGGTGGTATGTAGTGGATAATTTGTTTAATTTTTGGGTACTACGGTGCAGGACTGAAATATAAGGATAGCCTCCTGGCCAAGGGTTTCAGTTTAGTTGAACAAAACCATCACTCATTGCTCTTTAAGGCCAGTTTTACATTTATTGATCTTGCATGTCTGTTTAGAATGTAATAAAAATGCATAGAAAATGCTTTGCTAAAAATACTGACCAGCAAAAAAAGAAAAAATACATATATGTATAGTTGAGCTTTGGTACCAATATGAAAAAGAACCAGTGAAAAATTAACCACAATTCATATTTTATGTTTCAAAAGTATTTTGTGGCCAAAATCCAGATTTCAGTAAACCTAGATTGTTTATTTTTATGAAACTTAGACCATCTTCTTTATATACTTTTTGAAGCTTGAAAACTGTCATCAATAGCTGATTAAGCCATCACATGCTGTCTTCAGCAAGGCAACAGCCAGTTGTTTCCTCATTGAAGCGGGTTCAAAAGGTGGCTTTCTCTCCCAGCATGCAGATGCAAGTCACTGTCAGTTTAATAAGTCTGTGTGTGCAGCCCAGGCCAGGGGAGGGATGCAGAGGTTCACCTTCAATGTGAGGGTGCAGGAGAGGGCGAGAAATTTCTCAATGGGGCGTCCTGAGGACCTTGTGAAAAAAGCCCATTGAAGATAAGGGATACAAGCCCCCATACCCCAGAAGGCCTCAATGGGAACCTCTCCCCAATTGTTGGGATGTCGTGATCGGGGATGGGGGCGAGAGGAGAGGAACACTAGACGGGGTCAGGGGTGACCCCTGGCTTTATCCTCCTCTCCTCCCCGAGAGACGGGGGTCATGGCCGAGATTTATTAAGACGTCAAAATTTTGACAGCTGCAGCCTAGACAGACAGGTCCAAGAACAGAAGAGCGAGAGAAGGCCACAAAACAGCCGCCGTTCGGTTGGTGAATGAAGAGGAGACTTGGCCAGAGGATTTGGTGTCTTTTCTTCTTTATAAGAGTTTGTTGTTTTCTCACTGCTCATCTGCTGTGTTGAGTAGGAGGTGAGGACAGAGAGGAAATCTCCGCTTGTTAGTGGGCGTCCGGCGAGCTGGAGACGTGTAAAAGCCCGCTGAGGTGCTATGCTGCAATGGAGAATGACAGCCCACTCTCAGTGTTTCACTACACTGTCGACGTAGTTTAGTGAAACAGGAGAAAAATCCAACCAAACTCAAGTGAGTTTTTAGCTCTTTTGACTAATACACCCTAAAAACCTAATATGGTATTACTACAAAAACATATAATTATGATAGATAATATCTTGTAAACATAGTAGTATATTGGTACTAAATGTCAAAAAGGCCTTAAAAACATGGTAGCACCATGGTAATTTTGTTATAATCACATGGTACATAGTAGTATCATCATAGTACAGTAAATAAATGTCTGCACCATAGTATATCTCAAAGCCATCGCACCACAGTAACAAGTGGTAAAAGTGGTAAATGTCAAAAAAACATGGGAATAGCTTATCTAATAAATTATGGCATTACGATAATACTTTTTGGTAAGTGATACCATGGTGTTTTTGACGTACCATGCAGTACAAATGCGATAATGTATATCAAATGACCATCTGATACATCATTTAACCACGGTGCTGCCACATTATTTTTTAATGGGTGCTAATGTAAAACAGCTCACGCATATTTAAGTAATTAGAAAGGATAAAGGGTTTGAAAACTAGAGCATGATGGGAAGGTGTGATAATATGAAACACTGCTCTTTGAATCAGAACAGACAGCGGCTTGTGTAACTGGAAGGAAAAACGATGCTTGACAAGACATTATTTATGTATGTACAATGAGATAGACTCTCAAGAGAACGGTGTTTGCATCGACTTTAGCGAGCAAAAGTACATTTTAGCTTTAATCACACATTAAGCAAATTGGTGTACTTGAGGAGCGCTATTGATCTGGCTCTCATGTGTTATTGTTGAGGTACAGCTTTTTCCCTGTGTAAACTTTGCACCTTAGCACCTGTATGCGGTTGTTTGTGTGCCAAATTAGAAAAAGCTTGCATGTGTATCTCATTGCTGTCATAATTATGAGCAGGTGTATGAGACTCATCATCCTCAGCTGTGAGTCGTTTTTACTCTTTTCTTTGTTAAACAATAGTCGCCGCCTGCCAAAATGCTCCTACCTATGAATATTCATCACTTCCTTTTTCCTTTTGATGGCAAGCACATATGTTGATTCCTGTCACGATCCTCCTCAGTTCTCCGCTATGAGCCCCTCCATCGTCCCCTGAATGGACTGTCAGCTGTCCCAGGAAAGAGAGATAGAGAGAGAGATGGAGAGAGGTGCCCTTTGATATCAAACAAATACATTATTTGCATATTTCGTCCGTGAAATGCAAAGCCAGCAAACTTGTCTCTCGAAGACAATGGGCGGCTCGTCCTTTCAGCAAGAGCGAGCGAAGGTTAAGTCCATCCTCTTCGCTCTGTGATCATGGCAGCGTGCTGTATATGTTTGAAATAATTTGGATAATATGATTCGCGTGATTAAATCCAAATCTTTTGATTTGGCAGAGTCTGACGTTCGCAGTTCGCATGCAGAGTTCCGACGCTTCGGTCTATCTGCGTCGCTCTCTTGCTCTCTGTATGTGTGCAATTACTTGCTCATGTGTGTGTTGTTCTCCTTGACCTCTTCCTGTCTATCATCATCCGGTGCTCCCATACGGAAGCTCCCCTGACAGCTCGCAGCCCTTCAGTTGTCATGTTGTGATGGATGCAACGGGGGCGGAAAACGGCCTGAAGGACAGAACTGGTGGGAAGGGTGAGAGATAGAGGTGACGGTCCCTCTCTAACAGACTGTTAGCATTCATGCTAATAAAGTTAAGGTCAAAAATGAGACCCTTTTTAGCGTTCGTTCAAAGGTTATTGACATCACAGCATACAAAGTACCACGGCCTTCTGACGCAAGCTGTACCTTTGGAATGTAATTTCTGTATTCTTATATTTTAAGCTTAATTTTGATATTTTAGTGTAACAGATAAATTCACAACATTTCAACAGAGATTGTTGTGACTGTTTTGCTAATGCAGATTAGCACCCATGCTAATGCTATTTAAGGACTGAGATGAGGAGACAAATTATGATTATGAAGGATAATTTGATATTGCCATTGTACGCTATCGAAGTACCTTGTAAATTAGGGTGACCAGATGCTGGTTCTAGGAAATGTCCACTTCAAGTGGTGTTTGACTACACAAATCATTTAGAACAACAGTACAAAATTCTAAATTCCGTAGTATTCTAATAACATGAATGTACAATTTTGTGAGGTAACATTTCTGGATATTGTCACTTAATCTCAATATTTTGTCATAGATAAATTCACAGACTGCTGAAACGACATGTTGATGGGAACTAGCCAAACAGTTTATTCATATGCTCTTGTTTGTGCTTTCCAGGAATTTTGCTGTCTCCACTTTGTTCAGATTGGTCAGTATCATGGTATATAACAACATAAAGGCAAAATGTTTGAAATACCCAGGTTAAGTAGAAACTATCCAGTGGCCTTGATAAATACAGCATTTCTGTTGAAACTACACACTAAGCATTTTTTGCTAATGCGAACTAGCCCCCGTTCGCTTTTGAGAAATTCTGATAGCGCTAGTCTCATCTCTCTGGTGTTTAATTATATTTTAATTACGCCGTCTGGCGCACATTCATTACTGGCGGTCTGGATCCGTTAGATCAGATGAGCTGAGCTGAGCACAGATCTCCTTTAGCGTCACCGGTACAGCAGTGTGGACAGCGCTATCTCAGCGTCCGCATGCCAGGGTACATATCTTTTAGAGTGGATGAGCCTTATTGACTCACTGCTCGAGGGTCTGTCCTCCCATTCTCTCTGATTAACCCAGCATCCATTTAGACACTGCTCTCCACACATGCTTCATGCCAAAGGGTTTGTGTTCATTTGACAAGATGTCCATCAACGTTGGACATGAGCGCCCAACCCAGCTACTTTATGTGATACTCCCCATCAGTTAGTGTCTGGCTCCTTTCTTTTCCCGCTCCATACATAAGTTGGCTTCCACCCAGAAAGGGTCATAGGTCAGCCTGAGCTTGTGTCAGAGGCAGGAAGGCCCAAGCCATCATTTTCTTCTGAAAGAGTCGTTGAAACTGCTGACCTGTTTTATGCATGAGGGGCACGGTTAACTTTACAGTCAGTACGGCTGCTGCGCGTCTTTGTCTTTGGGTTTGTTTAGGACGCTGCCAAAATTTCCTCTTTACAAATGCACCAGATGGAGCCCATGAATGCAGTTGTTCTTTTCTACTAATGAAGTGTTTATGAAGGCCTAATATGAATGGTTTGATTCATGATGATTGATGTCACAAATTAATCTTCTTGCAAGCAACTCGAAGCAAATGACAAACCTTTCTCCGCACTGTGAATGACAAGAACTGAAGTGACTCAGTGTTTTCTCACTTAGGTAAATATGCAAACGTGAATGAAAGAAATGTTATTAATAGATGCACACAAAAGCACTTTTTGAACTCTCCATTGCACAAACATGCATACTCGGCAGCATACTCAGGGATTCCTGACTGAAGTGCTCTTCGCAAAACTCTCTCTCGGCACTTCTAGATAGGACGTCAGTTAACAGATGTCAATTAGCTGAGAGTGTGTCTGCGAGAACGGGAGCTGGAGAAAGGACAGACTTAGTAATGGGATTATTTTGGGGGTCGGCAGACCTGTTTCCACAATGCAAGGCAACACTAGTGATTAGCCCGGAGGGGTCAGCGCGGCGACTTCACAATGCACATTAATACTGGTAATTATTTGGAGGGGTTGAAGCATGGCTGAATCTAATGCTCGCCATTAGACTTGAGGGTTTATTCCATTCCTGGGGTTTTCGTTAGAGTGGATTGGTCTCTCTCAGACCAGCTGCTGTGGAAAAAGCCACTTGGTTTTCTACTGAACGCAATTAGTTTTGACTTTATGTCTTTGTTAGCGCTGAGGCAAAGACACAGGAAAGCAGGGGGGAAAGATGAAGAGAAGAGAATCATTTGCTGAAGCACTTCTGTAGAAGTAAATCTCACCAAGGAATTTTGAAACATAGAAATGGAAGCCTTATATAGAAGCACTGAAATATAGCTACATGTTGTTGCTTAGAAGTTTTTCTCACTAGACCGTAACTGTGAAATCACAGTAATTAAGTGTCCTAGAGGAGAAAAAGCTTAGCTACATTTTTAGTTTGACAGTAACTTAATGGATTTCAAAACATTGCAGCTTTTTGGTGGCAAATTTTCATTAACGTTTTCAACAAGTAGCAGTTTAGCTTGACAACGTGTTGTACTGCTGTCACATTGAATCACAAACTGAAGCAATTTTCAAACACACTAGCAAGTAAAAAAAAAAAGTAATTTTTTAAGCTTAATTGATTTATTTCTGAATATTTATAGGTGTAATAATTTCCTTTTTTAATAATTTAAATGGGAATATTTTTCATTGTTGTTATTTTGCATACGTTTTGACTATAATATAATACAATTTTAAAATCTATCATAATTTAAGGATATTTTCTAATAGCTTCAGTGTATTTATCTACTTTTTTGTTAGTAGCTTGCTGTGTAGCAAACTTCTTTTCTCTCTCTCTTTTTAAGGGGAGCTTAACTGTAATTTTACCTCTTTTAAATCATGAGTAACTTGCACTTTGGCAAGATAAAGTTTCAGATGGCTTCCTCAACATTGCACAGTAATAATACCAATGTCCTGTCATGTTCTGAGCAGGTGATACGAGATGAAACCTGTGTATTCCAAGTGTTCACTAGAAAGAAGACTGTAATCCGAGAAGTTCTTTTTTCATGCAGATAAAGTGACCTTCCATTTATACATCATACAACATTAAACACCCACTACAACAGAAGATTAATAAAACACAATGTTTAAACCGATCAGCTAGGAAGGAACCAAACTCATGCATTTTATAATTAGCATGCGCACACTTCTCTTGGCGTGTGAACGACCTTTAACAGGATTACAATGTTGTGGGCCTCCTCTAACACATGTGGCTTACTTAAATAAGCTGAGTATGTTACTCTCAACAGACTCCCAGTGCATTTATGTGTGTGTACACACAGACTTTCCCGATCTAACCACACATGCATTTATCCCATCTATATTTGAACTCCTCAACCTCTAAAAGCTAACACACGTGACTGAAAACAAAGCAGGAACTTGAAAAAGATACTGTTGCGAAGTGAAATTCACTCATCGTTGCTGTGGTGTTGACACATTTACCCTTTAATATCCTCTCCTGGACATTAATCTGAGAACCCAGAAATGTTTTCTGCTCGCTCACCATCTCATCCGCACACACCTCTGCTCGGAGGCACGAGCCTGTGGCCGCATACACTCACAGTAACCACAACCCATAACCCTTCGCATGTGCATTCAGTATGTCTGAGGAATTCTTGCGCTGTGCCGAATTTTGGCTCAATTGAGAGGGAGAAAAAAATCTAGTCTTTATGTTGCTTATTTTCACTGTAAGTTGTTACTGCTTTCTTTGGCTCTGATTTGATGCATGTAATCAAACAGTTAGATTTTATCCATTCTGTTTGAGATTTAAAGAGTCTGCCTGTTTCTCCACTGCAATGGTCTCCATGTCATGAGCTGTTCTTGGTAGTTTTTTTAAGGCACAGATTGCACGCTAAGCAATAGCGGCCATTCAGCGGGCAGCACAGTGCATTCTCCCTGTCTTTGTGTGGCAGCCTCCCTTTGAAGGCCCTTGGCTAAGAGGAGGTGGGGGACTGAAGCCGACAGCGAGAACATTAGCATGTCAAAAGCTCCTAGAATCAATAAGGGCCTTTTTCTATCTCTCTTTTTCCCTCTCATTTTCTATCTCTCTCTTTCTCCTGCTATATCTCTACCCAAAGGCCACGACCCTTTCTGGCACCAGCCAGCACCGTACAGACCTTCACTTCATTTGTCCATGCTCACTAAATTTAGCTTAGGTGCTGTTGGGAAAACTGATGCTAGAACTTTTTAGTTGAGGAAGTGATCAGGAAGAGACAGTTGAATTCAATCAGGAGCAAAACTTAAACTTGCGTTTTCCACATGAGCGCCACAATTAAACCCTAATTTCTGTTTTAAAACGAACATTTCTTAAGGAGTATTGTCTTGGAGAATTTCTTTTTGTCTTCACCATGAGCTGTCAAAGCATGTCCCGCCACTACTGGCTGAGACCCAGTTGAGAGTAGCCCTTTACAGTCTCTGCAGTCTGGCCGCTGAACAAAACAAGTGGACGGGACACGACCTGTTCTCGGCAGCATCAGCTCTTCAAGAGAGCAGCACTTAGCTAGGGTTCACGCCGAATGCACCGCCCCGACCCCTTCTGCAGAATTTAATATAACGGTCCAGAGAGAGCCCATTGCCAAGCCTGCTTGAAGCGAGTGCTATTTGCTAATGATTGTAAGAGTAATCCTGCCTGTGAGATGTGTTGAAAGAGACAGACAGGGCTGAAGGGGGTGGTTTATGAAGTGCCAGAAAAGCAATTGCAGGCCAGAGCATTTGCAGTGAGGGGAAAAATGTTGGCTTTGCAATGAGGGGACAAAGATTCTGCGCCCTCCGAAGCGAAGCAATTATGACCACGAGTGAGTAGTGGAAAAAGACACAAACAGAGAAAAAAAGTGAAAGTGATGAAAAAAGGAACAAGGGCTTGAGAAAGTGAGAGTGAGAGAAACCTGAATAAAGTCAAGGAGAATGTGGAGAAGTGAGGAGAAAGTCATTTTCTGACCTGGGATGTAAAACGATACTGCTATGGTTTTTGAGGTTTTACTTTAGTAGTACCATATTTTTGGAAGTATATTGATATACTATGCCCTAAAATAAAATAAATATAAAAAAGTATTGTACTACTGCCATATTACCAAATGCCACAAATTACCATGTAAATTCCATATCTGTACCATAGCATGTTTTAAAGTTCATAGTAATAGCATCTGATAGCATTGTTGTAAAATAGCTCCACCATAGTGATGACTCCACCACTAAAAGAGTTTGTAGTCATAGCTAATTGGATTTATATTTTATATTGACTATATTCATAGTCTTTTAAAATGTCTGATACAGTAGGTTTGTCTGAAGAGAATTCCTCATTTGCTTAATTGCTTAAATTGTGGTCTGTACCTCATTACCTACATTAACTACATAACGTTCATAGATATCTAATCCTACCGACATGGGGATGAGTAATGGCTGAATTTGTATCCGTCAGATGAATCTAGCCTTCGCATACACACACATTGCAAAGCAGCTCCTCCTTGTTTGCAATGCAGGAATTGTTAGGAATGTGAGACGTTTGGCCCCCTGCCTCTCTCAGCTGCCCGTTTTCCTCAAAGGACAGTAGACAAGACAATGAGCTGCATTTCAGAGAGACTTCACCTCTACATCCCTGCTGCTGCACTGTCCCTACCCCCACCATGGCCTGAGCGGAGAAAAGAGTGTTTTCTTGTCACCTGCCTGAGCCAACCCTTCATAAAAGAACTTCCTGAAATGATGCGAGTGTGTGTAGGTGGAGTTTCTGTCTATCAGATCCGAACCACTGGCTGGGATCTTGATATGATTCAGAAAGACCTACCCTGGAGTTGTTGTCTGTGCTGCTTTGCCCCCTTCTGCCTTTCCTTCAAAGCTTTACGCAGCTCTCTATATATAAAACCCAGAGACACACACACTCTTCTGTACAGCAGATGGCCACGTAATAATTTACCTCAGAGCGGAGCTCTCGCACTTAAAGGTTAACACACGTCCTTTGTGTATGTTACGCCTCTAGCTGTACCTCCATACCTTACTTCGCTTAGACCTTGGGACTGCCTTTAGAAAAGTTAGAGGAAACTTTTGACAGGTTTGTGGGGATCAGAGAGCGAGAGAGGGCAAGGGAAGGGTACGTTGAAGCAGAGACAGACAGAAGAGCGATAAATAAAACCTAGGAGAATATATGGAGATTAAAGCCAGTAAGCTTTGACGCAGCTTGGCCCCTCGCTGACAAACGAGCTTCTCAGGGGTTAGAGCCACATCAATCACGGCATCATCTCACACACTCACGCTGTGGCTATGAGGAATGTTTGCATGCAGCGAGTGGATCAAGGTATATCAGTCACTGCAGATGTAATTAATAAGCAGAAGAAGGCGGGAACCGATCAATGAGGGAATTGGAGTGTTCGTGCTGGAGGGCAGAGATGATAATCGTCTTTCTTTTTCTCGTTCTGTTTTTCGCTGTACTTCTTTCTCAGCTCGTTCAGGCATAGCATCAGATAAGAGTGAAAGCAGTGTTTGAGAGATGGGGAATTTTGTGCAAGTAACGTATATACGCAGCATACTGCACAGTATGAGATGGACATTTGTTGAAATGTGAATATGTAAATAAAAATGCATTCCGTAGAATGTAATATAGATCATATTTACATATTAACAGTCTATATTCTGTTAGGAATCAAACCAGTCGCAATTGATTTCTTCAAAGACCTGCATAAAAGGCTGTAAACTACATAAATGTCATGAACCTGGTAACTTGTGAAATAATGTGAATGTGAGTGTGTGAGCGGGCGTGTGTGTGTGTTGGGGTGGATTAGCCGCTGTTGATCCTCCTGAGCAGCGGCTTCAGAGATAAGCCAACATCATAAAAGTGTCATAAATATGTTAGCCATTAGCTCACGCAAACCCACAGGTCTTGACTTCACTTTCACTGCCTTCGGCAAGTGAGTCTGTGTGTGTATGTGGGTGGATGTGTGTGTGTCTGCTCAAGAGATTTTCTTTTTTTCTTTCGAGAGGCAGCCAGATTGTCCAATATGCTCAAATTCTAATCATTTTCACATTTTCTAATTTGTGAAATGAGCAGCACTAGCTGGATTTTAAGAATATATTTTAATAAAAAAATGCTGGATATAAAAATATAATGTACTAAAATGTGCACTCTTAATGAATAAATTCCTAGTTCCCCATTTTTTGCAAATGTATTCACAAATTTTGATTTATTTATGTATTTTTTTTGCATAAATTAATGACAGCAAGGATGTGATGGAGAAAAATGGACAGAAACCGAGAGAGGTATTGATGGAAAGCGTCTCACTTCACTTGTGTGTGTGAGGAGAGAAATATAACCTGGCACAGTTAAGTCAGTGTTAAATTTCCAAGAGGACACACAGACTCTGAAGACCACCCAGTACTGAAGCTTCATTCTCTCTCATTTTCCTGCCCCCCATTGCCTCGTTCTTTTCTTTCCACTTCTCCTCATGTTTCTATTTATTTTTCCTGCAGTTTTACTTCTTTGTCCTCTATTTATTTATTTGCAGTCATCTGAATAGAATCCACCGATGTTGACGCAAGTATCATCAGACCTCTTTACGTGTCTAACCGAACGTCCTCAGATTACATGCATCTAATTGAAGTCCTTTTGTCCGGCCTGGAACATCTTTCAATGCTCATGAACCGCCACACATACCTTGTCGAATTCCATAATTCATTCGCTTCCCAACACAATGCCCTATCCGCTTTTGTCCTCAACTCCACCCTGCGTTTTGTCTCTCTATGCAGGACAACAGGTGACTGTTTTAGGTCTAAAGCCTGCAGAAAGCATTCAGAGCTCAGTCTGAGATGGTGTCTTCATTGAGATAGACATTGTCTTCACGATGGACGGTAGGACGAGATCGCTGACCCTGAATATTGGGGCATGGGCTGGTAATTACGACCCTATTATGTCACAGGCGGTAAGCTCATCTCTTCAATCGTCCACCAGAGTGGACAATGAGACTGTGATTGTCCTGCTATTGTCCAGCCCAGTGGTCATAGGCCTCATGGAGAGAGAGTGGAAAGGTCAGATCTGTGGGGGGGATGAGAGCTGTGTGTGGAATTGAAACCAGGAGCTGTTAGGGGTCTCATGAGGGACCTAGGACCTTAGGAAGGGAGAAGACAGCTGGTCATCTTCCGTAAGGGTCTGGGACTGAGAAAACACTCAGGCTCTTAAGCAGGTGGAGGGTGTTAGATATCCTAAGTGCTTGAGAAAAGTGCTCTAAGTCAACGAGTGCATTCGGTTATAAACAAGACCAAAACTCCCACACTCTAGGTCTCTTGATGTCTCGTACACACCTCCAGGTTCCAACCGTGTTTTTAAGCTTCCCAAGAATCCTCTTCAATTAACTCTGTCCTCCAGCCCGAGTTAAGATGAACCAAAGCTGATCAGATGTAACCTCCAGCTCTAATTCCCATCATTCCGCTTCAACGCATGGCAACAAAGCACACCGTCCAGTGGAGGTTGCGACCCTGCACTGCATCTCTTCTCCCTGAGCTCTTTCTATCTTTTCATCCCTCACCCTCTACTGTTGTTTCATGGATCTTGTTTAGAAGATGACAAAACTGTGTTAATCTCCTCTCAGAAGATGTACGTTAACTCTCTCCTCTGATCAAGTGTGCTATTGCGGCTGATTGCGAGTGATTGGCCCCTGGGCAGACTGTGATGGAGGAAGAGATGAAACGGAGAAATGGAGAAAAGTGGAAGGTGGTGATTCCCGAGGGCGAGCACTAATCGGCCCCAGGGTTTCTGACACTTATGTGAGATTAAAAGACTTGGCCTGCAATGAGAGAAAATAAGAGACAATAAGGCAGGGAGTGATGAGGGACAATTGTTTGAAAAATGTTGTAGAAAATTAGTTTTTAAAAGTAATGCATTACGATATTGTGTAATTTAAGTAATTGTGTTACTTGGTTACTTTTTATAGAAAATAATTTTTCATAGAGAGAATTTTTCTGTCTTTACTTGGAGTGAAAATGCTGTGTGAAGCTAAATATTACAAACAGTTAGAACAAATAGCATGATTAATTTGCATCTAGAGTATATTTTGGATTAGATTATATTTTTCACTGTGGCTTTATGACAGATTAGTAGCAGTGTTAAAGGGCAATACTAGATTTTACATAGGAAAAACATCTGATTGAATTTTACTTTATTGTATCTGCTTATTTATTTAGTAATGGTACTTTTTTTAATGATCTAGCGCTTAATGGTAATAAAAATTATCATAATTATAATTATCATAGCTTAGCAGATCTCAAAATTAATTTAATCATATTTGTATTTTATATTTTATATTATAGGTTTTGATTCATAAATGTACTTTTATTTCAAATTATATATATATATTTTTTTTTAATTACAACACTGCAATGGTGTCTTGATGTTTCCTTTTACTCATAGTATTATGGATGCAAAACCACTAACATGAGTTCAAGAGACAAGTCTGTGACATTTGAATCTTCTGTTGGTCTAACGTCCTTTTGCTTTGCAAACTTGCAGGTCAGAGTTCACCAAACCCAAACTTTTGTAGACAGTGGAAAACAAATATTCTTCACATTTGTTCGCATTCATATGAATTTTAGTGAATGCCACACAAAGCCCAGTGTGGCCGCCCTTTAAGGGCCGTCCTCTCGACACACGAAAGCTTGTTTGTCCTATTTGTCTCATAAAAGCCTTGTGTTTCTTTCCCATAATGCCTTGCTAAGAGCATGTATGATTATCGCTAAGAGCTTTATTATGATTTGTGATATTCCTCATGGAGCGTTTATATTGATAAGACCTTTTAGGGAAACACATCTGTAAACTATCTACAGATCAATAAACTCTTAGATAAATGTCATAAGAAGCGGCTTTATTCATGTTCAAATGCTATCTGTACTTGTGTGTGTATCGATGGCTTTGTAGAGAAAAAGTCAATAAAAGACCTCAAAGCATTCCTTTGTCTCTGTCACCGTAAATAGGAAATTATGCTGTGTGTTTGTATGTGTGTGGCATATTAGAAGGAGCTACAGAAAAAAAAGAAAGGAAGTAGAAAGACAAACAAACAAAGGAAAATAAAAGAATAAAGCTGGAGGGAGGACAAAAATGGGCGAGAAATAAAAGAAAGCGGACAAACTTGAAAAGAGAGTGAAAGAGAAAACAGAGCTAGAGAACAAATGCTGAGAAAGGGCTTGGCTTGGGTGTTGGGATTAATGACAGTGCATTCCTCTAGTATCACTTCCTCTCTTCATTAGTGTGTCATAAAGCCGTGCACTGCTGTCTGTCATTCAGACATTCCACACCACTCCCTTACAGAGTGTTTCACAGGCCTGACATAAACATTCACACACTGACTGTCGCTATGATAGCCGGAGGTGAAAGACTAAGAGTTCTATCTCAAAACGATGTGCTACTGTAGCAGTATATGTTAAATAGTTCATAATCATTAACGGCTCAATTTTCTCTCACTTTCTTTCTCTTCGCAGCCTGTAAGATCGGTTACTACAGAGCGCTAGCTACAGACGACAGCTGTTCTAAGTGTCCCCTGCACAGTTACTCCATTAGGGAGGGATCCACTTCCTGTGCCTGTGACAAAGGCTTCTTCAGGTCTGAGACAGACCCTGCTTCTATGCCATGCACACGTAAGTGTTTTTAAACTTCACACACTTTGTCTGGGTTCATGAATATACACGTTGTTCACCTCTGGGTTTTGGAGAACTTTGAGACCAACTTTGTATTCCAAATTATACTACGATTAAGAAGTTTGGGGTTTATATGATTTTTTTTAATATAGATATATTTCTCAAAGAAGTCTCCTGTGCTCATCAAGGCTGCATTTATTTGATTTAAAAAATGCAGTAAAAACAGTAGTATTTTATATATTATTTTTAGGTTTTGCTCTATTTTATTATATTTCAAATGTATTTACTCCAGTCTTCAGTATCACATGGCCTTCAGAGATCAGTGTAATATGGAGATTTGGTTCTCATAAAATATATCAACATTGAAAAGAGTTTTTGTGGAATGCGTTTGTGGAAAACATGATAGAAAAGCATTTATTGAAAATAAAACGTTTGGTAACCTAATAAAATGTCACTTAAGGCATTCTTCTTGAATAAAAGTATTGATTTCTTTCAAACCTCAAACACGTTAGATGGTCTCTTTCTAAGTATGCCGTTCTTGGCCACAATAAGCTGTAATGTGCACCAGATTATGTTTGTAGTTAAAAGTTGGTTATGTGAGACTAAAAACATAGACGTAAACAAGCCACCCTGGACATGAGTAATCATTAGACCAGGTCAGGGATTTTGAACTGAGGAAGCACATATCACTCAGGAGCACCGCCTGGACTTGTATCAGACTGCAGCTGTTCACTTCACACACAGTGGAGCTGTTTTCCTAAAGGCTACTTACTAAAGTTAAAAACAAAAAAAAGTGCTTGACAGTGACAAATTATTGGATGTTTAATTGCAGCGGATGTTATTTTGAGCTTTTTATTCCTGCGTTGTCTAATCAAAAACTTTGGAGACTGACGGTGTGTGTGTAAGTGAGTTGGGAGGAGCCCTGTCATGATGAGTAAAGATAGATATGTGTGACAGACCCTGAGGTGAGTCATAGACTTGATAACAGTGCTCTGCTTGTTAAATAGAGACATGCGTTGAAGCACCAGCAGCCGACGCGCCATAGCTTTGAGCCAAGACGACAGGGTTAATCGTAAAAAGCGAACACATACGTCAAGTTGTTCATGACACGCTCTTACTCACATACAAATCACTCAGGTTTTTGCACACACATACACACACTCAAGCCGCTGTGTTCAAAAAAGAATTACGTGATAAATTTATTAAAGATCTCTGGGAAAAGGGCAGAGAGTCACCCAGACCAGATGTGTTCACGGTGTCAGATTTAATAGGTTTTCCAGATCTGAATGATCAGGGGCGGCAGGAGGGGGGGAAAGGGCTCTTATGCACCTATCGGGCGACTGGACGTGCATTTTGCGTATCGGATTGTCTTTCTCGTTTCTATCTCCTCTTTAATTGGAGCTCTCTTTCATATCGCCGTCTGTCGTTCACCCAGAAGCACCCGTCACATACTCAACAGCCAATTCGCTGAAGGCACACACAAAAAAACGAGATAAAAAGGCGCTAGGTAGCAAGGGAGGGAAAAAAGGCGAAATGCGAGAAAGTAGGGAGACAGACAGAGAAGAGGCGCGAGAGAAACGACCCCATTACGCTTGCTGAGCTGAGCCTCTCTCTCTCACCTTATCGTATTAAAATGCAGCGAAGCCAGTCGACTTAATCAGCTCCTGTCAATCACGGAGCGTGTGGCACCGAGCCACCGTGGGAGCGTGCTCGGTTCACCCCACTCTGCCGGTTGGGTACAGCAGTCACATCCTTAATACAGGTTAAACAGAATTTAAAGACCATTTACACTTAAAGCTCAGCCAGAAGGAATTCAATCTAATCCAGACCTAGGTCAGATATGTGTTTGAAGTGTTTAAATGATTTGGAGGATATGGAGATATTTGAAAATGGCTTTTGCCATATGAGAGACCTCAAGGAGAGATAATGGGACACATCCTGTTTGAATGTTTGTCTTCACTCACTTCTTTGTGTTTGATGTTGGATGTGTCATACATGAGACCACCCATATGAATGAAAATCTCTAATGAGATCTTTTATTTTTAAGTGAATGAGTAATTTTTAACAAGATACCTGCTAAATATGCCAA
Organism: Enteromius thamalakanensis; assembly: GCA_032357475.1. Classification (NCBI taxonomy): domain Eukaryota; kingdom Metazoa; phylum Chordata; class Actinopteri; order Cypriniformes; family Cyprinidae; genus Enteromius; species Enteromius thamalakanensis. The sequence continues at coordinate 16,332,258 of JAUCMT010000047.1, read as the reverse complement.
AAATAGTCTGTCTTGCTAGCCTCGCTTCCGCGACTATAAAGCTCATTTCTCATTGGTTCCCACTTTTTTGGGAAATTCGGATATCTCCTGTTCCTCGGATTTCAGTATGATAATACAGACTCACAACAGCCTCACATAATCTGGAGTTTGAATAGAGATCTCAACAGTGTCTCAGGCTGTCTAAAAAATGTTCTTATAAGATCGGCTCTATAAAATCCAGATATTTTTAATAATATAAAAAAAACTACTATGCATGTTAACAATTCTATTATTTATTTCTATGTTAATTTCTCCTCATGAATTCTAGAACTAACAACTATATTCAAGTTCATACACTTATACAACATAACCAATAACTCAATTAAGTCTCCTGAGCAATAAATAGCAAACTCTGAGCAATAAAATGTACCTCTGGGCAAGTTTTGTGAGAAGTTCAAACTGGGATTCCTGATTTAGGGAACCATATGTATGATGAGAACGTCATTGATATACCAGAAATGGCAACAAGGGCGACCAAATTAGCATTTATGAGATCCCTATCAGCAAGTTGCTCAATTATGGAGATGTAATCATTCTCTCCCTCTCTTTCTCTCACTCTCTCGGGTTGAGCGTATTTCCTTTTTGCGCAGCTAGTACTGTGTCGCCTGTGGTGCTGGTTTGTCATAAATGCAATTATCTTTAAATTCAGCAGCGTCTAGTTTACGAAAACACCACGGAGAAAAACAGCCCAAATGTACACAAATACACACAAGCACACAAACAGACTTGTATCCGTCACAGGCGTTAACATCATCTGCCTGCAGTGGCAATAAAAGGGTGGGTGTGTGTGTTTGTTTGCCATTGAAGATTCCCTTGCCAAGGGTGTATTTTGAGATCAATCTCTGCCACAGTCATAATCCTGTTTTGTTTGTTCCAAAACTTCCAGACATCACTGTGGCGGAAATGAAACATAAATCATGTGCATATTTTGTCATAGTGTCTCTAAACTGTGTTTCTTTTTCCAAAATTGTCTTTTCGTAGAGCCCCCTTCTGCTCCTCAGCACCTTATTTCCAATGTGAATGAGACCTCTGTGAATCTGGAGTGGACTGTTCCAGCATCCTCTGGAGGCAGGCAGGACCTCGCTTACAACGTGATATGCAAGCGGTGCAGCTCTGACGGTCAGCGCTGTCAGCCCTGCGGCAACGGCATACATTTTTCACCTCAGCAGCTGGGCTTGCGCACCACCCGAGTATCCATAAATGACCTGCAGGCTCACACCAACTACACCTTTGAGATCTGGGCAGTCAATGGGGTCTCCAAGCAGAGTCCAGGACCTGAACAGGCGGTGTCTGTGACGGTTACCACCAACCAAGCGGGTAAGTGTGTGGTTTATGCTCACAAATTATTGCAAAACACGATATTCTTTTTCTTATTATGATGTCATTAAATACCAGGCTGAGGTCGTCATGTGATCTGGTCACAGGCTGATGTGTTGAATTTGTCACCACAGTCTGATACAGAACATAGTCATCAAGTCGGTAATCAGCTTCCCGTCCGTGAAAGTGCTCTGCCTTATATCACCATGAAGAAATTTCTAATTACTTCTTGTCTGTGTCTGTCAGAATGGATTTTTATGACATTAAACCGCATGTCGGGTCAAATTGCACATATGTGCATTTGTTGGCTGCTCACATTTGTTTGCGCTGAGTGGACTATTAACTTTTACAAGGTGTTTAATTTCGGGTTCTAGAGAAAGCGTGAGACAGGAAGTGCCATTTTGTCTGGCTTTGGGGATTTTGTGTGTTGGGCCCCTAAGAGTGGGGTCTTCCAAGAGTCTTTCTCACCATCATTGTCTTGGTGAACTCCGATAGTAATAGCCATCAAACCTGTCTGTACACTCTTCAAACAGACCTTTACTTTTGACCATCTGTTCTTAACTTTTATAACCCCGTATATTGGGGCTCAAAGCAGACATTTCCCTATAGCACTGAAGCACCTATTGGTGCTTGCTAAAGGCTTTATCAGTATTATTATTTTTGCCTTTTCTAGCCACCACCAGAATGTCAGCTGCCCTAGTAACCATTTTGCTTTTGCAGCCAATAAGAAAACATTTGGAACTGCATAGCAGCAAGTTGTCTTGATTTTTGTAAGGGAGTGTAAAAAAATCAAGCTAATATAAATATGAAACACTGATCTGTTTATAATTATAATTTTCATCTGCACTGTGGATTTGAGCCAGGATCGTTTCATGGTCTGGCTTCCCCTTTGGCAACTGTAGAGTGTCATTGATAAAACCCTAAAGATTACAGATAAGCAGCATGTGCTCCCTAGATGACTACATCAATGGACCTTCTGTAGTAGCAAAGTGGAATTATGAGAGAAGGAAAAAAGTCGCAGGCACTTGAGTGATCCTCACAGCGGATGATATAATAGGTACTTCACTTCGGTGATTTGACATTTTTCTGGGAGTTACGAAGCTGTAATCACTGTATTTTTCAGATGCTAACCTGTGTAGCTTCCAGTGTTTAGTTGTTTTTCAGGTTTTCTCAGTACGACAAAAATATATCCAATATCATACCTCCTCGTTGCTTTATAGCACCCACATGTTTATGTTTCTTTAAAAAAGATGGGCCGTCGGGGTTCTCCTAGTAAATAATCTTTTTCTCTGTGTGTTTTTTTCTCCTACTCCAGCTCCCTCTCCAGTTACCACCATCCAGGCCAAGGACATCACCAGACACGCTGTGTCTCTGGCATGGCAACAGCCTGAGAGACCTAACGGAGTCATTCTTGAGTACGAGGTCAAGTACTACGAGAAGGTAAGAAAATTCATGGAAATTTTGCCTTGACGAAATTATCAATGTAAAAAAAGACCAACGTAGATTTGTCACCAACATATGTTGTGTTTTGAATATGGGTGTGCAGCCCCATGAGGCTTCTTAACCAGCTTGGTCAACCTACTTCACCAAAAGGACCATGCTGGTTGGAAACATTCAATTTTGCATGTGTTTTGAAAGTTCTTCATCTGGACAGCATGAGATAAGAGACATATGTTGAAAACAATTTTCAGAATTAGGCCTACTGACATCACTTGTCAGGAGCTACAAAAGGGAGAGATGCTTTTTTGAAACTGCAGATTAAGATGTAGCAATCAAGGTGAAGCCTTTACTTAAGTCCTTGACATGAGTCATATGATGTCAGGTACATCAAAAGGAAAGAGCTGCATTTTAGTTCATGGCCAGACCAGACTCACTCACATTCACAGCAGTAGTGTGGTGAACTGGCGGGTAAGAACAGCATGGGGTGGATGGACAGATCTATGGTGAACCATACAGGCCGTTGGGATACAGAGAGGATAACAGCATTCTCCTCTCTCTGCTCCCGCTGTGTCTTCCTCTGGCTGACTGATTACAGATTGCAGCAGTGGTCAGATTCTTTTACCTTACACTCTGAGGTTTTCTCACACACTCACACACACAAGACCAAGACACAAAAGTTCTTGTTTCACGATCCAACAATTACAACCCAAACATTAGGGGACATCAGGAAAAAAACAACAATTAAACGAAGTTCTTTTGCTTGTTTTGGTTCAAACTTGACATCGTTTAAGTGGTTTGGATCTAGTGATGAAACAAGGGAATTTTGAACAAGCAAATTCAGGTTACACCCAAGGGAGCGAGCGAAAACAAAGATGGCAACCTTGTTTTTGTACAACGAGGTTGTGGTTTTCCCTACAAAATCCTGGCTGTAGTTTCTGTGTCAGACATTAAACAAATCTCTCTTCCGTTTTGTTTTATCAGGGTTTGTTTCCAAGTAAAACAATCCTAACGACCAATTCCACAAGTTGGTTTAACATTTCCTATTCCTCTCATCCAATCAGGATCAAAACGAGCGTAGCTATCGCATAATGAAGACCTCGTCCCGAAGTGCCGAGATCAAAGGCCTGAGCCCACTCACCTCATACGTTTTTCATGTGCGTGCCCGCACCGCTGCTGGCTACGGAGACTTCAGCGCCCCCTTCGAGTTCATGACCAATTCAGGTAGGTTTCCATGTGCGTGTTACTGAACCGACCATGGCAAGTCTTTGTTCCCACAATTAGAGGCTCGTGTTGAGTTTTAGGGTGGATCAGCCATTCATCCGGAAACTATTTCTCCAAAGTAACATAATTATAGCCTTTATGTATGTTTTTCTTTTCTTTACGATAGTTTCTTTGTTTGCTCACTACAAAGTCGCTGGTATTTTTAAAAGCACTTTAAAGTAAACTCTGTAATGAGTGGAATGTTCTGGGGCTTTGATACTACAGTAGGTCGTTTTAGCAACTTTTAAAACCAGAATTTGTTCCTCACTGGCTCTTTTATACAAATTCAAAATTGCTGACAAGTTTAATCTGACACTTTATATGAGGATTACTCATTTGAGATTAACTTTAAATGTTGCTTTTCCTTTCAGTTCCCTCTCCTATCATCGGAGATGGCGCTAACTCCACCGTGCTGCTGGTGTCTGTGATCGGCAGTGTGATTCTGTTGCTCATCTTCATCGGAGTCTTCATCATCAGCCGCAGGTAAGCCACCAGGCCCAACTGGGTGTCTGTCGGCTCACAGATACCGTCTGAATCCGGAAGCATTCCCCTTGTCCCTGTAGGCATCTCCGTCACCTCTCCCTCACCCTGTCTGTCATCCTATATCAGTCTTTCTATCTGTTGTGCTCCTGCTGTCTTCCCCCCCTCTCTACCTGTCCATCAGTCTGGTTCACACGGCTCGTCCTCCTTCTCTTTCCCGCTCTCTCGCTCTCTTTTTTTCCCTGTGGTGTAGCTAGTGGTATTGTGACAGGCCACTGGCAGCTCTGCCTGATTAGTCTCCGCTGTGCTGCTACGGGTCTCTGTGCCGTGTGTGTTGAAATCCGTAGGGAACACGTACCGTTCCCAAGAGAGGCGAGACGCACGGCAGGATGGCGTATGTGCGCATACGTGTACGTCTGTGTACTGTACTCAATCAGAGCGGCTGTCATACTCCCACGGGCAAAACGTCATGGTTGCTTTGCCTTAATCAAACAACTTTTTCTTGCCAAACTCTCAGCCAGCTATGCTCTTACTCCACTACGGTTATCATCAGCTACATTTCCCTTTCATAAGGCCTCCTCCTATTGTGTCCAATCGTAGTTTCCCAAGACCAGGGTGAGTGTCTGTTCGTACAGTGGTTGACATTGTATCATTATCAGCTAAGATAATCATCTCTGCATCCTCAAAGTCCCCGAAAAGAAGCATCAGCCTCATTCAGGGTGAAAATAACAATCCAGGCCAATGAATGGGGCTTTTGTTTTGGCCAAGCAGCCATTAAGCACTTCCTCAGTGAAGCCCTTCAACGGGAGACAAGACTACACATCCCAAGTAGCTCTCACCTTTGGCCCGCTCTTCTGTACCTTGAGGGGACACCAACCGCTCGATCGTGGAGAGGAGGAGGGGGGTTACAGCCTCGCACAAAGCCTTGGGTTCCTCGCTTCAGTATTTGGATAGCACACCTGATAATCTTCTTGTTCCTAAAATAAACGTCTACCGACCGTTTGGGCTGATGGCAAGGCCTCCTCCCACGAAGGCATGGCCCCCCGCAGGCAGAGCTATTTCCAGCTTCTGCAGAGCGCTCAGGCGTTAAAGCCTGGCCCTTTCCTCCTGTTCTACCTGTGGATATGCCCCTCTCTCTCCCTCTAGCCTTTTCTTCCTTCACTAGCCCCGAACCTTGGGGGCCTTTGTCAACACCAGAACACGCTAGAAAAACAATAACAGCATTTTTGCATTCCCGGCAGAGCCCCCACTCTCTATATACAGACAGGTGACCCCAGCAGGGAGTTATGGGCTAGGGCAGCGTCCTGGGTGGGGTTATTATCCGTTCCATTGCTTCTCTTCTGCTTCCTGCATCCATGCCGAGGGGTCAGTGGTTGGCCCTAAGGGGTCAGCAGGTGATTGGGTGAAACGGTAACTTTGAAGGGGGCGCATACTAGCTCCTTTATGTCATTGTGGACAGATCAGGCGATATGTTTTTAGGAGAAGGGGTGAAGTGGTTTCAAATGGGATTTTGTTGCCGTTTTGGCCACTTGATGTGTGTGTGTTTACTCGTCCGTCATTCTCTTAAGCTCATTCCTGTTTGTTCTTTATCTGTCAATCTCTAAATGATTTCAGATGAAAGGCCTGTGGACTTGGTTGGTGTACTCTCTCTCTGTGCAGCTTTATTAGCGTTACAGATTTTTACAGCCCGCTTTTAAAGAAAGGGTTAAAGGGTTATTCAAAACTTTGACCTGGTTCAATGACTTTTAACAGCATGTTCCTTCATGTAGCAGCCCACCGTGTCTCACACATGCCAGTTAGTCTTTTTTTTATGTTTTGTAAAAATATTTAATCTGATTTATGTATTTTTTTAAGTGTCAGATTTGGTATAACATTCATCCCTAACCTTGAAAGTGAAAAGCCTGTGTTAGAATGCGTTTTAATAATAGTTAAAAAGGAAAATAATTTATGCAAAACAGTTATTTTACCCGTCTGACTTTTAAATTGCACATTTTGTTATCCAAAAACGACCATATTTTTTTACATTGTTAAATCTCAAAGAATTTAATTATTGTTAAAAAAAGAGATCTTATCTGTTATTTCTCTTTCATGCGAATTACAATCTTTCTCATCTCTCTGTTAACAGGAGAAGCAAATACAGCAAAGCAAAACAGGATTCTGATGAGGAGAGGCATTTACATCCAGGTAATTCTGCTGCCATGCAAACATATATACACAGTGAAACACTCTCAAGTATGTATGTATCAAGTTAAAATCGTAACTAAGAAGAGAAGTTTGTATGTTCTACATGTGGTAGACGACAGACAGAAGCCAACAAGAAAGGGAAGAGATTGGAAAACAGATGTTGTATATTCATCATTTTGTCTGTCTGCCAACTATCCACCCCTCCTTTTCTTTTAACCTCCTAACATGTAGGGACCTCTCTCCATCTCTCCACAGGGGTTCGGATCTATGTGGACCCCTTCACCTATGAGGACCCCAACCAAGCAGTCCGTGAATTCGCTAAAGAAATCGACGCCTCCTGCATCAAGATTGAAAAGGTCATCGGCATTGGTGAGCAAAAGACCTGCTGTTTTCCTTTCCGTCTGTCTCAGACTGAGTGTAGCTAGACCACAACTGTTGCAATGAAATGTTAGCCCACCGTTCCAGAGATATCTCATGGGTCATTATGTACCACAGACATTTATGAATCTTTTTCCGTTTAAAGGAGAATTCGGGGAGGTGTGCAGCGGTCGTCTCAAAATGCCTGGAAAGCGTGAGATCTGCGTAGCCATAAAAACCCTCAAAGCTGGATACACTGACAAGCAAAGGCGGGACTTTCTGAGCGAGGCCAGCATCATGGGCCAGTTCGACCACCCCAATATCATCCGACTGGAGGGAGTTGTCACTAAATGTGAGTCTTGAGTGTTTTTAATATAAAAGAGCTACTCGTTTACTGTGACCACATCCTTTAAAAAAAAGATTTGTTCTGGTTTTGCATATCATTTGCACCTCGTGACCTCATTGATCTCCCAATTCAAGCTGTATGCTTCACTGTCTACAGCCATCTTTCATGAAAAGTCTTTTTACAAAGTGATGCATGATCATTTTTGATACATTTTGTTTAATTAAAATAAAATTAATTTGTTATTGTTTATTATTTATGCTTTAAATCATGAACCTCATTAACTTGGTAGGATTTATATTTTAAAATGAAAAGCAAGACTTTGTTATTCATATTAATACTTTACTACTTTGGAAATAAATAACGAGTCATAAAGTCGTATGTGGTTTTGCTTTTTACATAACTTTTAACAACTTTTTCGTTGTGCGCCAAGCACCTAATACGTTTACATATTTTACTGGAAAACAAGACAGAAATACTTATTAAGAAAAGTATAGTTTTCATTGTTGCCAGCTTAGTTGGCCACCCATTGAAGCTCTGCTGTAGAGCTGATGGTTTTCATTTCTTTAGGTTTTTGACTTTTGCTTTGACTTTTAGCCATCAAAGACTTTTATTAAAAATTGGACCGCTTTGCTTCAAAAAAAAAAAAGTTTCACTATTGATGTATGCCTCCTGTTTGCATCTTCAATGCATTTTGGAACCACACTGAAGAAATGACGTACTCTCCATTCCTTAATTTGATGAAAATCAACCCTGTCTTTTGTAACGCACCCTTCCCATTACCAGAACGGAATCTTGGCCGGCTGGCAGACCTGACATCAAACCTTTTAATAACTTGTTATTGATTGAAAGTTGACTCTCTCATATGTGTGTTTAAGAAACCTCCAGGGTGTAGTTGTGGCCAGACCTCACCATGCATAACAAATATCAGGAGGACCTAGTGTGTGCTTGTGTGAGTGTGGAGCTGGGATTTGCATTAGATGGCTTTGCATTTGACAGCTGGACTGAAGAACACCCTTAGTGTCTTCTGATGCTGATGGCTCTTGTGCTGTCTGGCAGCTCGAGAGCTCTAGAGAGCCACAAAGATGAAGATGTGTGCATTTTTTTTTTTTTTTTGAGTTTGTTTTGGTAGACTGCATGGAAGAGAGCTGCGTTCATATACAGGGGCTTCTGCAGACATGTAACAATCCCACAATCCCACCGAGTCACATCTTTTCTCCAGACAGCCCTGGCAAAGCCCTATGCTCTCTGATGTATTAGTGACAATGCCAACAGATGGGTAACAGAGAGAGAAAGTGAACAGGAGTAAAACAGAGAGCAAAGACAGAGACATAAGGAGAAAGAGAAAGAACACTCACAGAAAAATTACAAAAGGGCGATATTAGACATTAGTCCATTCTGATAGAGTTTTTGCTATATGCATGTCTGTTAACTGGACCAAACTGAATTGGACTATTGTATTTTATTTTATTTCGAATTTTATTTATATTTTGCTTTATTTTTAGAATTATGAGATCAAATTCATAAAAAGTATGAAACTATTGTGATCAGAACTTTTCCTTTAAGAGGACTGGTGTCTCATAGTTGGCTTAATTTGAAGCGTTGGAGTGCTGTTTGTTATTAGCAGCCCTTCTCCCATAATCCTCAGCATGGCAGAGGTAGTGTCTTCAGGATAACTGTTATTACAAACAGACAATGGCAGCCCTCTCGTAGCCTACGCCTCCAACCGGGCCAATTAAACCTGTTAAATAAATTACTAATGATGTAGAAATTGTCCTAAATAAATAAAGACAAAATGCCCCTAAGCCTCAGAGAGCGGGAGGAAAGCAGGATGCCAGCCGTCTCCGCAGAATGCATTCACAGACGGGCTTGGTGGGCGCAGTCTTTTATGCGCTGGCATTAAATGCAAGATTGTATTTGCATAATGAAGGCACCGCTTGAACACTGAAATGATTCCTCTGAGGTGAAGCGTGTATGTGCGTATGCGTTTGTAAGTGGCTCTGTGTAGGTGTGTGTGTGCGTGTGCCATTGTCCTCTTTTGTGAAGCCCCTGCGCTCCTTCCTTTCGGCTCCGTGAGAGGGGCCTGCGTTGCCATAGCATCGCCTTGTCTCTGCACTGACTGGCAGGTAATGTGGGAATCCAGCCCTGATAGCCTCCAGCAACGGCTGCATTCAGTAAACAAACCCACACAGAAATCCCACTCGCAAATAGGAGCGAAGAGGAAGAGAGTGGGGGGGGGGGGGGCAGTGTGAGAAAAGAGGAGGGGCTAGCAGACGGACACTTTAGGGCTTGATTGGGAAGTGTCATTCAAATGTGCTGATGTGTGCAGGGTGCCTTGAGTGAATTCGGTAAAAAAAAATGAAATCACTGCATTTTTCAATGCACTTTAAGTTTTCAGTCACTATTTGACTGTTTTTGCTCTTGAAGATGATTGAAGCAGATAATTGGTTCAGGAACTAGATCTACAAACTGATTGGTTCTAAATAGGACAAACTGCAACCAATCAGGTGATATTATGCAGCTACAAAGGATCTGCTTGGTTCGTTCTGTTCCGTGGAAGTTGGAACTTGGAAACTCAAGTGAAAATTAGGTTTATGCAGATGAAATGCATTCATATGTTAAAGTTCCAACATATATAGATTAGCAATTAGGCATTAAGGCATTTTGTTGGACATCTCTTAATCTTAAGCTGCATTTATTTGATTATTTTGATTCAGCAGCCAATACTTCAGTGTTTAGTGTCACGTGATCCTTCAGAAATCAATCAAATGTTTATTTGATCCTCAGTATTTGAGCAACAGATGTGCTGCTTAATATTTTTGTGGATTATTGTGCATTATTTTTTCATGATTTTTATATTCACAGTATAGAACAATTAGACATTTTTGTTTCTCTGTACAGGTAAGCCAGTTATGATCATCACTGAGTACATGGAGAACGGATCCCTTGATGCCTTTCTTAGGGTGAGTTTTGTTTCAAGCACCTCTTTTTGGCCCAGCAGTCATTTAGTTCTTTGGTGTACTGTATAGGCTTAAACATTATTTAATTGTAAATGTTGTTCCTTTGCAGAAAAACGATGGTCGGTTTACTGTAATTCAGCTGGTGGGCATCCTGCGTGGAATCGCTTCAGGAATGAAGTATCTGTCTGACATGAGCTACGTCCATCGTGACCTGGCGGCACGTAACATCCTGGTGAACAGTAACCTTGTATGTAAAGTGTCTGACTTCGGCATGTCTCGAGTTTTGGAGGAAGATCCAGATGCTGCTTACACTACTAGGGTAAGTTTGATGCATATTATCTGTTTGCAGCCTTGCGTTTGCAGCCCTAACTCAAGCTTGAACCCACTTTCTTCTGCATTTAACCCGCATGTGCTTACATGACTTACTACTATATTTTCAGGTTTAATAGAAATGACTAACTCCCGAAATTGAGTGTGTGTGTGTGTGTGCATGCGTGTGTGTGATTAACCCCCATGCATGTGTTTGCTATCTCTTTTGAAAGGAAATAACAGGAACCTATCAATCACAGGGAGGCAAGATACCTATTCGCTGGACCGCTCCAGAAGCCATTACATACAGGAAGTTCACCTCCGCCTCTGATGTATGGAGTTACGGCATTGTCATGTGGGAAGTGATGTCATATGGAGAACGGCCGTACTGGGACATGAGTAACCAGGATGTAAGTGTTGAATGAAGTGGATTCACAGCTTCAGTGTATTCATTTGCAGCTGTTATTTAACTCCATTTTAATGTCTTTCTTTAGGTTATAAAGGCAATTGAGGAAGGCTATAGACTGCCTCCTCCAATGGACTGTCCAGTTTCTTTGCACCAGCTGATGCTGGACTGCTGGCAAAAAGAGCGTGCCGAAAGGCCAAAGTTCAGCCAAATTGTCAACATGCTGGACAAACTAATTCGTAACCCCAACAGCCTGAAAAGGACAGGAGGAGAGATAGCCAGGTAATAAAATATATCTCACATAAGCCACTTGCATCAACAATTACACCAATTACAGTTCTGATGATCTAATACCTTTCAATTCGTTATTTTAAACAATAATATGATTTAAAAAAAACAGATAATAATCTTATACTTTAATGTAATTTTAATGCAATTTCCAAATATTTATTTGTTTAAAATACTTTTATTAAAATTGTATTCTTTTTTTATGTAGGTGTGTGTGTATATATCCAGTATACGTATCCACTTATCCGCTTATAATTTCTCTTAAAATATTAGCTCATATAAGCCATGTTCTTGGTTCCAGTCTCATTTTTTTTACCAATGATAAATTGGTGTAAATGCTTTTTTAGCTATGGCACATAAGTGCATGTTACATGCATGACTTGCAGTGTTATATAAACGTGTTCCAAAGAAGTGATGCCCACTGCAATAAAATCTTTTATAGTTCTTTTATACGTTGTTCAAAGTGGGCAACACAGAGCCAGCCCAAGCTCTTGGGGCTCCTAACTAAGTCTTTACTCTGTTTGTAGACCCAACACCACCCTCCTGGAGCCCAGCAGCCCAGAATTCACATCTACCCTGGGATCAGTTGCCGACTGGCTTCAGGCCATCAACATGGAACGTTACAGAGACAACTTCACTGCTGCTGGCTACACCACTCCCGAGGCTGTGGTCCACATGACACAAGAGTGAGTCACGTGAACGAAAACTGGGCATTCTGAAGGTGTTAGGAAACATATGATGTGTGTATGTTGGCTTTGAGAGAACTTGAGAGTTCTTAAATCAGCGCTCCGGGATACATGGTCCTGACGTATGGGTTCAGTAGTCACATTTCCGTGCAAAACCTTGTAGATGCCAACGAACCATTGAAAACTTCTACTTTGGCATTCAAATGTTCAGCCAGGATCGAGTTCTTAGATTTCATGTTAAAAGCAAATGAGGAGAGAGGGATAAAAAAATAAACCAAATTAGACCAAATCAAACATGTTCTCATCACGTCTGTCTTTTGTGTTTTGTTGGAACAGAGACATGGCGAGGATAGGGATCTCCTCTGCTTCACATCAGGATAAGATCCTCAACAGCACGCAAGGAATGCTGTCCCAGATGCAACAAATGCAAGACAGGATGGTTCCTGTCTGAACCCATGGGATCAGAACACACAAACTCGAAACATACATTGGACTTCCTTTTTTATTTTGGTTCTATGAAAATCCATTTACCTCATCCATGCACTTTAAATTAAATTTTGGGGGAAAACAAACAAAAAAAAAAAGATTTCAGAGGAATGATACAGCACTTTTCTTTCGATAACGCCATCCCCGCCGTCCAGTCAAGAGGATGTCCTGCGCTGTACTGATGCTCTGGATATGATTGTAGGAAGCTTTTCATTTCAGTGAAACAACGAAGGAGTTTCTTTGTTTATTTGATTTTTGTATGTATGTGCCTGTAAGTAAATGTATAAATAGTACTGGATTTTTTTCGTCCGCTCCTGCCATTTCACAGTTATTGGAGTGAGCAGCACCTGGAGGAATTTTTACGCTTGAAATGGAGGCGTTGGAGATAAAGATTTTATGCACTCTTCAGTGCTTTTGTTCCGGAGATTTCAGAGAGGCATTCATCGTCCCAACGTCCACAATGGAAGACCAGCTCTGGAAGGTCTCCAGGTCTCCCCACCCTCAGAATGGAATATCTCTCTACACTCCACAATTCTCCACACCGCTTCACTTGGCCAATGTTGGAATTGAAAAATCAGCCCTCAGTTTACATCTTTCTCTCTCCACCTCGCTCTCTACGGTTTTTCCCCGCTCCATCCATGCCCTCTCTCTCTCCTCGCCTCTCTGTCTCTGGAGACCTTCGGCGGGCCGTGAAATCAACACATGTCTCCCTTGCTGGAAGTTCCATCAGAGCTGAGCTAAGGTAAGCACAAAGTAACAAGTCAGACCCAATGTTTATGGGATCTGCTCTACTTCCTCTCCGTCCCCTGCAGTTATTTATCCGCTCATTAGTTGGGATTAGAACCAGTGCAGATGAATACAAGGGATATATATTGGTGCCGTTTGATGAGATGAGCTCAAAATGAAAACTGAGCCAAAAATGGGAAATGTGTTTTTCCCATGCTCCCCAGCAACAGAGCAAACAGAGCAATTTCAGTTTCCATACTCTGTGGATTACTTCAATTAATGCTGCGTTTGTGTGTCCTGGTCTGTTTACAGAACGCGCTTTGAATGCCTGAATCATAATCATTTTCTCTTTCTCTCTCTCTCTCCCTCCACAGAGTCACCTTCACACATCTGCTCCGCAGCGATATCTGCTGCGCAGACTCGCATCCATTGCAGTTTCAGTAACTTACTTTTACTTGACACCAGGACAAAGGACTTCAATTCCCATGATTCCCAGCAAATGCTGAACGCTTCTATGACAGCAGACTGAAAACATGACAAACAACCTGAGGAGCGGTTAAAGGCCCTTCGGTTGTCTCCTAAGAGATTGGATTGGAGATTGGAGAGATATAATGAACATTTGGTCTCACTCTTGACAGGAAAAAACTCTCCGTTCTCAGTGCAGCGTGTTGCTGTTTTCTTTAAAGGATGACGGTTTGTTTTGAGGCGCGTACACAAAGGACAAAAGCGCATGATGTGTGCTAAGACTGCAGAACTTTGTGGCTACTCTCTGGAGACCGACATACTGGAGTTGTTTGCTATATTCGCCAAGCCACTGCTGTTCTTTGCTTCTTACCAATGCTGGAGGTTGTAACTAAAAAAAACACCACATTTATTTGGGTCATTTGACTCTAACTGAAAATATTTCAATGCTAATTCGAAATGGTCTGAATGTGGACTGCAAGAAGAAGCACGCTATTTGTACCTAAATCATCTTATTACAGGAATGTTTATAAAAAAGGGGGGGAAAAAAACTTTTAACATTTCAAGTGTGCTCGGTTTCATGTCAACGACATCCATCCGTCCAATCTGAGAGACTTTATTCCCGTTTCATCTTTCGATATTCCCTCTTCACCTGTTTAGGACCTGTTTGGAATATGCAATGAATGTGAGAGGAGAGAAATTCAATAGAATGTACCGTGCCAAGTCTCCTAATGTAGTTTATTCTGGAGGAACACTAACAAATCGCATTTTTCCCAACAGATCTAGACATTTTAAGTTTAATGTTGTGCATAATTGTGTCATCGTTTTCCTTCTCTTCCATTTTTTATTTTATGAAATTAGGTACATGAAACATGTCATTTATTTATGGTCTTTTTTTATCTAGTTTGTAAATTGTAAAATAGAGCTATGAGAGAAATAAATGATTGCCAAGTGCATTGTTATTAATGTCTAAAGTGATTCATGTGGCTAATTCCGCTAATTCTCCGAAACAGATTGCTGGAAAGGTATTTGGTTGGGCCGTTTGATGAGGTATTCTCACATGGAGAGAAACAGATCCACATAAAGTGGCAGCCGAGGGTAAGAGAGGACAGTTGGCTCTAATGCTGGTCACATATTTCTATTACATTCTGGCCGCCGTTGAAACGAAACACTTGAATGTGGTGGTATAAACAGGTTTGTCGGCCTTGCCAGTAGCATTCAGATTATTTTGAGTTTCTCTTCTCCTTTTCACCCATCATTCCTCTCCTCGTCTCTTTCAGCCTGAGCTTGAAGTGAGTGTTTGTGTAAACGCTGATTGTGAGTAAAAGCAGCTTGGCAGGGATAACCAACACATTAAAAGCGTATCAAAAATAAGAGAAAAAAAATGATCAAATTCTCCACCGAAGAACAATTTCAACAATCAAACCGTATTATGGTTGAAGCGGCGACCGAAGAGTGGGCTGCCCAGTGAGCGCCTGCGTTTCGTCAGGCTTTTTTTTTTCTCCCCCTTCCTTTTTTTTCTTTAAACTTTTTTCCTGTCCTTTCTGCACTTTGAATGGGCTGTAATACAGCCGCTTTGGCACGGTACGCCTGCTTAATCAGTAAACATCTGTTTCCCACAGCCGTCCCAGTCGCGATGAGGGCTGATTGTGGAAAGCCTTTGATAAATAAAGGAGGGAGGAAAAAACGAAGAGAAAACGTAATTTTAGAATCCCAGAAAACCCTGCAGTGAGCCAAGCAATGTTTTTCCTCTGACAATCATTCTAATGAGAGATGCATTCATTATGCATGTATTTAGACGCCCGTCAGCCAGAAAAAAAAAAAAAAAAAGAGAGAAGGATGGAGCAAAAAGAAAAAAAAAAGTTTAAACTTTGCTCAGGAAAGACTCACCAGCCTGAATCTGGTTGATATGTAATGAGGAAAAGAAACAGCATTCCAGCAGGATGAGAGCAGAAACAGAGAGAGAGAACAGGAACTAGAGTGTTTTGATAGCTCTTGATGAGGTTTAACAGAAACGGCGTGGACCAGGACTTAGACTCTAAGAGGGTGGTGAAGGACAGAGTGTGTCTGAGGACCCAGAAACAGCTTACAACTGCAGTCTGAGAGAGACATGCTATAAAACCAACCAAGAATCAATGTTTTAATCCTTATGCCCTGGAACAGCACAATCTGGACCATTAGAGTTTACATTTTATATGAATCTGTTCTAGTGTCCTATATCTGTCCTCTGTGAGATCTGTGTATTGTAGCACTGCCGTCTTTTATCAGCTAGATATCAGTCTTTTTCAATAGCCCCTTTATCAGTTTTTTTCAGCAAATTCCAACACATGGATTTGAAAAAAAAAACTTGAACAAGGAAAGGTTTAACAATCAAGATTCGGAGCAGCAGCAGCAAATGAACTCATTCCCTCTCTTTCATCTTGTCCTATCCCAGACAAACATTGAAAATGAATGCTTGGTATTTTTATTGCTTTCTGTGTTTTTGTATTACCTGCTGAGATTGAGGGAACCCAACCCAGACAATATGACCCATATTGGCCATGCCTGTTGAGGTTAAATATGTGATCAGAACTGATCCTTTCAGCTCTTGACAAATGGTTGGTGGGAACTTTTGCATTTTGCATTTCCATAATCAGGCTTAAGTTGTAGGAGACCTCTGGTCCAATAATCCCTAAATAAACAGCTTGTGTGTGAAAGACCGTTGTCTTGACCTCCCTCTGAACTGAAGGAATCTCTCTGGCTCTAGATCAAAAATGCATTTTAAGACACGTTTCAGTAATTAATTAATCAATCAGATATTAGCTAAGATGTATAAAACAATTCTAAATAGATTCTAGATTTGTTCAAATTTATTTTCATTTTCTTAATCTAGTAAGTTGATTTTATAGTTGATGAGATGCATAATTGGTTAAGGTGTAGATTAGGCCAATATTTTATTATTTTTTAAGTTTATTTCTCCACTGGCAAATCTCAATTAAAATTTAGTGAAGGTTATGATAAAAGACAATGAGAAAAAACCTATACCAATTGGCTAAGATATATATGTATATATAAAATCACGTCTTAATTTATACAATTTGGTGACTCAAGTATGTAGATTAGGCTATTTACGATGACAGAGAAAACTTGACGAAATGAAATATTTCAAATGAACCTAAAACGTGAGGAACCGGGTTATGACATGCTTTCTTCAGTGTATGCTTATCGATGTTGTTGTTGACCTGAAATGTAAGGTTTATTTGTTTAATTCAATTCCTTATCCACTTGCACATTAGCAAAAAAAAGAGGAACTGTAAAAATCTTACGCAAATTATTGGGGTCACCTTGACACATTTCTGTGGTGGTTTATGCTTATTGCAATGCATTTCTGTATTTGGTCGCAAATTTTTAATATTTGCCGCTCACGTTGTTTGTGAGTGCTGTGAGTACATGCAACACGTGTTGTTTAAATTAATCTTTTTTTTTTTTTAATTTGCTAGTCTTTTATTTCTATTTGCATGTGTTTTCTTTAGCTGTAGTGTTTTGAGCTCTCTTGGCTACCTAATTTTATTTTATTTATATATGCATTTTTTTCATTGTTTCTTTTTTTTGTTTTTTACCAGAAAACAATTTTGCAGTGCAGACATTTCAACTGTGACCTTTGCTCATCCTCTTTCTAAATTTATGAAGCTGATTTTAACTTATCACTTGATGCTGGATTGCGTTCAATACATTATCGACAGTTCATGCCTATTAATATGTGAGGTGTATAAGAGTGAGTGATTGACTTTGGCTGTGTGCACATGCTGTGGTGAGCTTCATACAGCCCTGCATGATTAATGAGAAAGAGATGACAAAGGTAATGAGGTTTGCTTAACAGTGTCATACTCACCCACAGGCTTTTACCGGAACCACACATCTAATGGAGAGAGAGCAGAGGGGGTTCAATGCAATTAAAATCTTCAATTTATTTTCCTTTCCCACTGTCTCTCCACTGTCATTGTGTTGTATGTAGTGAGTCTTTTCATTGCTCATTCTTCTGCACTTTTACTCTTCATTGGCCACTCTCTTGAGGATATTTGATTGATTTTACCAAGCTTGCTCTAAGTTTATCACATCTGAAACTCTGTTTCAAAACCTAGTAAGCTGCCTAGCTGTCTGTCGTCATAGCATACTAACTGAAATGGAACCTCTGATTTGGAGCACTTACATAGCAATTCTGCATATCATAAATATATATTAAAACGTAAGAGAGAGACTAATAGACATTTATACACATGGGAGACCACTTTTCCAAATGGCCTCACTGGCAGGCCTTGCCCAATGAAATCTGCCTTGAAATCCAGACCTTAAGCGGTCAGTTGCGAGAATACTTGCATGCATACAATTTCTAAAATGAGGTCTGGGTTCTGGAACAGGTGTTGAGTTGTTACACAAGCATCAGATTTGAAAGCATTTGAGAAGCACTTGCGCTAAAAATGCTGTTAGTCCAACATGAGGCAGCTATTTTCTACAGCGTTGGCAAAATAGCATCCTCATCCACATGACAAACAGAGTTTGGTTTTCTATCAGGCTAAAATGCTGCAGACACCACTGCAGCCAAAAAGCAGTCCACTTAATTTCTTCTCTGTCCGGTGATAAGTATTTATGAGATTGTGTAAGAAAAACCCAGCAGTATAAATCAGACACGAGCGGGGGTTTGGCTTGTGCCAGCAATCTTGAAATCCTCAACTTAGGAAAAGTTCAACAGATCCATCTCTATAATGCAACAAAGCCCTGGAACCTTTTCAACCACAAAGTGTGATATAGAGAACACTTGTGTGATTCATCAGAAACGAGAGATAGAGATAGTGATGGAGCGAGGGATAAATACTAAGAGCCAAAGAGAGTGAGGGAAATGTTTGGACAAGGCCATGAGCTTAGTGCCTCAGTTTGCATGTGCGCCACAGGACAATTCATACAGATCGCCATGCCAAAAGTCCCCTGCACTGAGCACAAACACATTTCTTTTCCGAGGCTTTCAGGTTTGCCGTGATCCAAGACCAATACCGAGGTGAGCTTTAGTATTTCTACAAAACTCTACATCTTTGTTAACTTCTGGAGCTTATGAAACAGGATTTATGGCTGGACCCTATACAAAAGGACCACTATGTATGAATTACGCACAACATGGAAGAAGTAACCCACAGACCGTCCTCATTATCTCTAGCATGTGAAACATCACTCGGTCAAAACACACAGGCTGCCATCAAATGGTATTTCCATCCCGTGTTTTTGTTGAAATCTGTCTTCCAAAGTGAGCGAGAGAGGACGCTGCGCTGGTCTGGAGTGGTCTGGCCGGTGTCCATTTCTGACTGTGGGGACAGGGGGCAAATGGAGGGAGAGAGAGAGAGAGAGAGGCGAAGAGCACGAGGGAGAGTGGGACGGAGAGGGATGCTGTGAGCCGTTCTGTTGAAACGTTCAGCGGTGGAGGGAAGCCATCTGCTGCATTACAACAACCTGCAGGAGAGAGAGAGGTGAAGGAGGTAGCGTAGCGCCTCAGGTAATGATCTCACCCAGGTTGGACTGAAACAAATGCACATGGTATTCTGCTACAGTGACTTCAATCTGCTACTAGACATTTATGAGCAGGTGACAAAACGGCAGCCAAAACAGTGAACTCACACACATAGAGTGAAAGATGACCGCATCCCAGAGGAACATTTCGTTGCTGATAAGTTGCTCTTTGAAAGCTCTGGACACAAGTTGTTTCTCTGTAGTATCAATGTTTCTTATATGTATTGCTTTAAAGAAAAACTCTTATCATTGACATACACTGAGATAAAAAAAAAAATACAAATAATTTTCTTTGTCAGGAAGTCTCGATTTGCTCTCTATTAATCTCTTTGCTGTGGAAAAAAAGAGATCTTGTTTCAATAAGTGATTGCCTTATTGAATAAAAATGAACACATTAAATTTAAAATCCAATTACTATGTTCCATTTGACCACTAATCACCTTCCCACTGCTTTTACTTATTAACACAGATAAAACACTTCACAATAAGAACGTTTGTCATGTGTTTCAGGAGAAATAACCGCCTGTATCACAGTTCTGTCACCGTGTCAGCTGTATCAAAACGACATGGCCCCGAACGCACAATCGACCATGAAAACGCAGAGATAAGGCCATTGTTTACAAAGAGGACGCTTTATTTGGAGTACATCATTGACATTCCCATTCGGTGCAGGTAACAGAGATAATATGGAGCCAATTGCCTCGCTCCAAAACTGGAATAAATATTCACCAGCCCTGCCCGCACAAAACAAATTGATTCCACATTCAAGGTTACTGATAAGATAACATCCGTGAGTGAATACCAATCTACCTCCCATTGACTGAGCTAGACTGAATTTGGTCGGGTGGGGGAAATCTGCACGCGTTGTGTTGTTGAATGATGAATGGACCAATTGAGTCTGCAGAGTTCTATTACTTTCCATCATCAAACGAAAGTTGCTGAGGAGGACTGCTCTCCATTTTAGAGCAGGAACAGATTATGCATACAAAATGAGGACAGAATGAACCTTCGCCAGCTACGATTGAAGCCTGAAGCCTGCCTGCTTCTTTGTGTTCGTGCTTTTCTTGCACCATTCTTTTCCCTGACCATTCTCTAATAATGCTATCTCCCTTTAAAATTTACTATCTTGAAATGTATGTCTGTACCCCTCCCCCGTATTCGTCTTTCCCACTTTCCTCCAGACTTCTGCTCTTCAGTCAGCATCCCCCGGGCTCTGACTAACTCCAATATGTGATATAAATATCCCCAGCTTTTAATCTCTATGCTCTCTGAGTCTTCTTCGTGGCCGGCGGTTTCTCAATGCTCTCCTAGTTCTCCCATGTTTTTCCCCTCTAACTACCGAACAAGTTTGATCCACTAACTGACTGCAGTACTGCAGGACAGAATTTACGAAATATTTTAAGCATGCTCACATGTTTTGCTCACGTGTATATTTTCCAAGTAGAAATTTCATTGCTTACATTAAGAAAATACTGAAAAATTTTATGCTGATGGTTCCTGTACACACGTCTTCCTCCATTGCAGGTATTAAAACACTGTGAAGCTATTCTACACATTTTTCAGTTCTACCAGCACTCCTGAACTATCATTTTTATATGTAATATCTTTATAGTAAACCACTAACAATCTGTACAGGGCAACAAAGTTTGATTCTCATGTAAATAACCTCCGTAAGCTAGCATTTATTGAATCTCAAATATAGGCTTCGTCTGAAATTCCACACTCTCTGGGTAGATGCCTCCTTTTGAATAATTAATTGTTTCACAACCACATAAAAGCATGTTCTACATACTAAGATCAGTCGAATGTAATATGGATGTAGTTCAAATGTTGTTACCCCCATCTGCAGGTTTCAATTTCAGTATCCGAGTTTTAATTTGTTCTACATGTCTTACTGTCTCGCAGATACAACTAAGATCTAATTTGTGATTTTCTTTCCTTCCAAAGGTTTTTAGCGTTTCTGTTGTTCCTCCTCCACCCACCAGTCTCTCACACTCTCTCCCTTCCAGCATTTGTCTTCACTTTTCCCTCTGTTTCTCTCTCTCTCTGCGTGCTGATAGATCGGTTGTTGTGGGTTTGCTGACAGCATCAGCACGCAGACAGCCCAGTTTATTTATCTCCTCCTCTGTCCCTGATCCATCTCTGCTGTCACACACGGTCCTGCTCGCCCTAATCACCGGCATCTGCGAGCACGCAGGAGAAACAGGAAGCCGCACTCGGACATGTGACCTTCTGCGCGCCACTCGACCACGGCTAATCATCGCCCGTGTTATCAGCTGTTGGAGAGTGGGAGTGTGAAGGGAGACGGAGAGAAAAAATTATTTCATGATGAGTGATGTTGCTTTGATCGATGCAATTCAAATTTCATAACCTCAAATCTTTTAAAGTGGCCACATGGCTGAAAAGGTCAACCATCATAATAGAGACAAGGGGTTGGATAATTTCACTGCTTAAAAATTGGAATTTAATTTGGATTCTCATCACACTACAACAGCTTGTTATACGCCGATTCAGAGTGCAGTAGTGCTAGACTCGGTGAGCTTATAAGGTTGATGTGAAACTGCTCACAGACCAGCGTAATTCCATAATGTGTCATATTTTTGAGTAGAAGGACATTCAATGGAAAAACGTTAAACAAGCTTAAGATTTAGTTTTGCCTATTGGAATTGGACTGTGAAAGATATTCCAAAAAAGAACTGAAATATGGAGGCCTACTGGCTGAAACTTAAGTGACCTTAGCAAAATGTGTTTGTTTTGTTGTTTGTTTACTTATTTATTTAATTTATTATACAGCAGTTACAGTTTTATAGTTACATTTTTGATGTAAATAACTTTATATTTTAGACTGATTTAGATTTAAAACAAAAACAACAGTGATTGGGTTAAATGTTTGCTGCCTTCTGGGCAGTTTAACTGTACTGGTTAAAAACGACTATATTGTTTAAACTTAACTAAAACATTTTTTAAAATTTGTAATTTAACATGTATTAATATGTTCAATAAGTAAATGAATAGATCATAAATAGAAAGGTTACCCTTTTGATTATTGCCAACCTGACCTCATGGCAATTCGTACATATTTTACAAGGATGTCTAATTCGTACGAATTGGTACGACCTCACTCGTACAAATTCATACGATTTATTCTAAATCATACATATTTTACGAGATGGCAATTCGTATGAATTTGTACAAATGACCTAAACACAACCCTGCCCCTAAACCTACCCATCACGTGGTTTTAGACAAATCATACGAAATCGTACGAGTGAGGTCATACGAATTAGTACAAATTGGCACAAATTTGGCACCTTGTACGAATATGTACGAATTGCTCGTGACACTGTGTTGTTATTGCCGATGCCTAATTTTAATTTACAACCTATTTTGGGTTCATTTTAAGCCAGCCATAAAGGAATTTTAAACAATACTTAATATAACTATAGTAAACACTGTACAACACAAAACAATATAGAGTAAACATTTAACCCAATAGCAACCCAGTCGCTTAGTTTGTCCATATTTCACCAACCAGCTTTTTTTTTTTTGTGGAATCAACATAAATGGTGTTTAAAGAAGGGGAAAAACAAATAAACAAACAAACAAAAAAAACGGTCCCACGTAAAACACTTTTAGTCCACTCTAAACATCAATGCAGCATTTTTTTTGTCATTAGAAAATCAAACTAACTCACAACATTTGAGGAAAATCTGTCCCAAGATGGTGCAGTTAATCACAACCACATAAGCAAATTCTTATTATTCATATTTCAACCTGGGTAGAAAAGAATTCTTGGCTACACAAGACACATTTGTTTCACTCACTACAATAGTGAATTATTTCAAGTAATTAAAAATGCAGAGAATTTTTTATTTTTTTTTGGGGGGGGGGGTTCAGAATGAGATAATAGAAAATTCATTATTAAAAAAAGTGAAAAGGATCCATTTTGTTTCTATGGAATGTTCTGGGGTACTGTACAAAACTCTGGGTTTTAGAATTTTTTGCTTTGTGTATTTTCATAAGCTAGTCAGCAGGCAGAGCTCTCCTCTCTCATGCTAAACAAACACTGAGCTGATCTGTGCACGCGGAAGTCGAGGGAATTTAAGTGGAGCTGGTGCGGTGTGTGTATTTGTGTGTCAGGACTGCAGTGTACTATGTGTGTGTGAATCAGAGAGGGTTTGTTAGCCTGCGGGCGGTCCGGTCGGGGGACAGCAGGAAGTATCTGCACTATGCATCTCGCCAGCTCACTAAGCCCTGTGAGTATTCATAAAGTTCTGATCCAAAGAAAACAGATTACAGATCTTGTTCTCTTTCTCTGCCTCTGCCTGCCACAATTATTCCCTCTGTACTATCAGAGGTAAAATCATCCCTTTTGACACACACTTTGCCCTCGATGGGAACTCAAAATAACACAGCGCGATGCAAACCAGACCAACATGCTGGAAAAAATAGAAGGGGTGTGAAAAAACAACAGACACAGGGATGTAAAAAGAGAAGGGCACATGAATGAACGAAGACCTGGAGAAAGTGAAAGAGACGGGGGAATGAAAGAACAAAGGTGAGGCTGAAATTAATGGCTCTTTTACACAGAGAGTGGTGTCAAAGACAATGACAATGAAAAAAAGAGGACGTAGCTAAATGGTTGAAGATAACAGTCAGCTTTGCGTAGGCTGATCTCAGAAAGTGTGTGTGTGTGCGTGTGTAGCCCTTCGGCCAACCACTGATAAAACTCCTGCTGAGGGCTGCAGGGGTCTGATTTCATTCATCCAAGGCTGGTAGCTGAGAGTTGATGAGTTCGCCTCACGGGTCGGCAAGGATACTCTTTCTGTGTCGAGATTGGTTCTGTTTTTCTTGGCCTGAAACTGCATCTCATTGGCTTCGTGCAGCAGGTCATCTCTAGCAGTGAGTCACTGTCCATCAGATTATCACTCCAAAACTCACCTGTCCAAGAAGACTTTGATGTGGTTTTGCTTTTCTTTTTTTCCCCCACAGTATAGAGAACTCAGGGAATTATAACAAGGACTCATGCTGCCTGCACGAGTGCTGTGGTTTAGGTCTGTACACACTAGTTCTAGAGGAAAGGGGGGGAAAAAAGTTAAAGTTGTGGCCTAATGGATAGAGAGTTGGACTTTGGGTTCGAGTTTCAGGTCCGGCAGGAATTGTGGGTGGGGTTATAACCAGTGAATAACCAGTGGTCTCTCCACCTTCAATACCATGATTCCATGATTGAAGTGAGACCCTTGAGCAAGTCACCGTTCCCCCAACTGCTCCCCGGGTGCCGCAGCAATGGCCACTGCTTTGGGTGTGTATTCACGGTGTGTGTGTGGTTGTTCACAGCTCACTGCTGTGTGTGTGCACTTCGATGGGTTAATGCAGAGCACAAATTCCTAGTATGGGAAACCAAACCTGGCCACATGGCATGTCCTTTCCAGTGTGCTAAATGTCAACTATTTAATTTCTCCTAAAAGGTAAACTTCTAAATTGATCCATTAATAAAACATATCAATAATTTACCTAGGGCCTGTTTCAGTAAAGAGGTTCAACTTTAAACTTGAACTCTGAGTAGGCTCGTTCAGAGTTAAGCTTGTACACCGGATTCTATAAAGCCAATATCAATGGAGCGCAGATATTACAAGTCACCATGGCAACATTTAAAAAAAAAAAAAAAAAAGAGATCAGCATTTTTTTCCCCAGCTAAACATGATGTGCTCATGCAAAGGTTACTGCAAATATTAGCACATATTTAAAAATAAAAGCAACACCATTCCATCGGAGAAAAAGAGACAGTTTGAGTGAGAAAACATAGCTGCTTAAGTTAAAATTAAATTAAAATTATTTAAGTATAATAAAAAATAAGTAATGTAACGTGTGACGTTTATTGACGTTTCACTTAAACAAATTTGGTATTGGTCGTAATTTTAAACTTTAAGATAAAATTGCATTAAATTACATAAAATAGGCTACTGCATAGTTTCCACAACAAATTTGACAAAACAAGAATGAATAACCTTAATGTTCAGTGGAAATGTTTAATGTGGTTCCCACTTTTAAACACGATCAGTTTAAGATAACATTTCACAATTTGAGTTTTTAAAAGATTTAAAAGTGCTCGTGTGTGTCTGCCTTTTTTATTGATCAAGTGGTAGAGGTTAATATGACATTTAGAATTTAAGCAGTGCTAAAAATAGTTTTTAGAATGAGTAATAATCCCATTAATCTAGTTACAGTACATGTCCCTGTTGAAGGTCAGTGAATTTTTGCAGTAATATCAAAGGTAAAACTCAAAAAGTAGGTGCAATCCTGCAGGTATTAAAAGAACATCCCCGATACTGAAAGCTTCCATTAGCAAAGAAATGTAAAGCTGCACATAGCATCTGCTCGGATGTAAGAGCACGACCACGATGGGTGATGTTAGTGATGTAAGGACAGATTCAATTATGGATATATGTAATTGATAGCAACGGAAAACTGTAATGCTCAAACACAAATGTAACGTTATGAAAAAAATTAAAATAAAATCCACTCTGGGTCTCAAAATCCTTGTCTGACGTAAATGTAATTAGTAATTCTCTTCAAATTAATACAGCCTCTTCATTTATGGGATCCTCCAAAAAAGGACAAGCAATTCTAGTAGCTGTGTTCTTTGTGTGTCTGAAATGTGGGCATTGAATACCGCTTTGTCTGTAAAAAAGGGGAGGAGACCGAGGAGAAACTCAGCGTTAA
>JAUCMT010000047.1:16294551-16306157 GCA_032357475.1 Enteromius thamalakanensis | reverse complement strand
ACCCTGCTTTCTCGAGTTTGACAAACCTGCCATTTTGAAACGGAAAACCCAGAGTTTCTCTTATTTCAGGGTTAACATACTCTGAGTTAACCTCGTTTCTGAAACGGGCCCCTGGTGTCTGAAAGTACAACCTTTGCAAAGTAAATACTCTGCTAGGCTAACCACCAACCAGGGCATGTCTCCAAACAAAGTGTTGCTTCCGAAATAGAAAATCGAAATAATTTGACCACTGCTGAAATGTTCCTCTGTTGTGCTTCTGTAAATCTATGCAGTTTATTTGTTGTTTAGATCAACTTTAGCAGAAACCTTATTTGTATTCGCTGTGCATACACTTCATTAAGGTACTGCGCCCAGCTTCAATCAGTCTTGTGCGGCCTGGTGTCTGTGTATGTGGTGCGTGTGTGTGGACGTAAGCATTGACTAATGGAAAAGAGAGTCGTGACAATAACGATTAGAGCCGACCCTGTCCCTAATGTATCTCCCACACAGAGTGAATACAGAATTAGGAACTGTCTTGAAACACTGCAGACAATGTCCAGTGTTTCAAAGAGCACCTCTAGGTAAAACCATTTATTTGATACATTTTAGATTGTATTTTATCCTTTTCAATATCCAACTTGTTGCTGTTAGTATGTATACTGGATTTTGAAGCTGAGAATGACTCGAGGTGATTCATTTCCTAGCCGAGGAGAAAAGCAGTATTTCAAACAGCATTATAGTGTTGGCATGTCCTAACAGCTGCTGTCAGGAGACATCTCCTGCCACCAGTGTAGCTAACGACTCCCAAATCTCTTCAGTCTTTTCAGCCCCTGTATCACCCAGTCCAAGTCCTACTCCATTCTCCTTGCCTACAGGAATGCAATTTAGCAGCCTTCAACAAAAAGTGGATTAGGTTTGGAAAGGAAACCCTATGTCTGTACTGGCACCCCCTCTCTTTAAGCTTGATTTTCTGCCTGATTGCAGCTCTCTGAATGAAGCAATGAATGAATGAATGAATGTTTCAGAGACAGATCCTAGAAAAAGAAAGAGAGCAACATTCACATTTCACAATCTAAATGCAAGAATTGCATTGCAAAAAAAACAAAACAAAAAAAACAACATGATGCTGATACAACAGTAGTGAAATCAGAAGCAGATTTTTGGACGCCTTGCTCATCCCGACCATATGGTTTAGTATATTCGGTCGCCTGCAGAATCTCAGATTTATGTTTTTGTAAAGGTTATAGCAATCACCCAAAACGCCTCACTCGTGTCTGTCACAAACATTCAAATTGCCTTCATTTTCAAACGATTTACATAAAGTGGGATCAATATGCCTGAACGCATGGAGATGACAAGCAAATCGCCCTCCACGTTCCTTGCTGACGTGCCCAACCTCATGCTCTTCCTATAATGCAACACAGCTTTTGCATACCATCCCAGCCCCAGGCTGTGTGCAAACAAACAGACATATAAATACACTCAGAGACGTTCCAAAACAGCTGCACCATATGAGTCTGGACCGGACCGCTGTGAGGCTGAAAGGCAGCCCTTTGGGTGCGGGGTGCATCAGAGAGATACGAAGGGGGCGGCTGCTTTGAAGAGCTGATCTCTTTAACCACATTAGACACAGAGGCCTTTCATTCTGCCCATTTTATTATGACATCCTGGCACCATCATCCGCTCTCTCATGTCACTCTCTCCCGTCTCGGCATGCTATCCGAGCGTGCTCCGCCTCTGTGCCGGATTCTCGTCTGTGTGTTGATCCTGATGGATCGTGACACGCAAGATCGACACACAATCAGCCGGGGAAGAGCAGTCCAGATTGCATTATGAGCATATTTTGGGGTGGGCAAAAGGAATCAAATCACTTGAGCTGCCGAGGGACAGTTTAAAACGAACCAGCCTTTCTCCCCTCTCCTTTTCGCTCGCATTGTCCCCTTTATATCACCAGATTAGTTCTGTAAAAGGATCTCCTAATCTTCTAAGCCTGAACATCGCGGTGTGCCGGTGGGGTGTCTTTGCTGCGCGGCCAGCCGTGCCCAAATGTGTGCTGACGAGCTGAAGGAGAGCAGGGAGACGCCTTTAAAGAGCTGCCTGCATTGCCCATTTCCATTTAAATGCCCGCTGGTCCGAGCAGGGCCTGGCTTTAGGGGTTTCCACGGCAACTCTGTTTCTGAGCTTTTTTAAAGAAGGTATCAGAATACTGACCCTGGGTGAAGGAAAGACATATATTTCTGCAGTTGTTCTTTTCTTCCCAGCTGGGGTTGTTTGAGATTTTGACAACTCAATGAGCTCATGGCGGGGTCCGTCCGGTGGGGAGAAAAGTGGAGGCTTTCAGTGCGGATTTGTGAGTGGCCTGTCTGCTCCCACTGACATGTGACATTACTTCCACTGCAGCTACCCGCACTGACAACATCACACCGCCAACATGATGACAGGGATGTTTGCACATCTTTTAATGTTGTAATTTAGATTTCTGATTTACTCTTTAACCTTTATATGATAACTATGTCTCATAATTGTCATAGTGATGATTCACCAAATTATTATTTTTTTTTTCCTAGGATATTGATCCATAGATTTGCTCACAAACTGATTGATTTTTTATGAAATCTGAAGAATGCCAGCTGTGCGACGTGAATAGATTGCTCCCATTATATTCAACACCACTGTCTATACTGCAAGCAGCGCAGTGTCTATACAGGGTAGCTGTTGAATGCAAATTATGTCATTGTATACCACTTCAAATGAAGTCAAATCCACCTGCACAGCGCTACTGCTGTAGATGACAAATAACTTCAGCCAAGTCATGACAAAATCATAAAGCTGTTCATAAAAAGAAAAGTGCAATAATTAATTTGGCCTAACCCAATAATCCAAAGCATTATTTTTAAAGTAACTCAATGCTTCATATGGATTCACATAATCGCTCAAACATTGCAAGGATCAAACAACACACATCAGTTGCAAGCAGTAAAATCACTGTAAGTGCTGACAGCTGAAAGCTCTGCGCTTCTGGGATGCTCCTAAAGGAAGCTGTAAATTTGGGTTCGCGACGGGCCAAAAAAGCAGTGCTGCTCTTTTATCCAGGCTGATATTGCATCTCTCACCATTTTCTCTCACACACAAACAGACAGAAGATGCTGAGCCTTGATGACGGTACCAAATAAAGCCATCAGCACACTAGCTCATTCAGGCCTTGTGGATTAAGGGCTCACTGGCACTGAGTGGGCGAACAACACTCAGGGTGGCTCACAAGGAGAAAACTTTGTAATTCCTGGGGATTTTTCCCTATTCCTAGTTCAGAACAATATGGCACTTCAGTTGTGTTTCAATGCACAATGGAATGGCCCAACATTAGGAAACCCAATCATGTGGAACATCCCCTTGCCCCTTGAGTGTGTGTGTGTGTGTGTATCATTGAGACTGTATCCACAGGCCTGAATTGTATGGATGAATGGCTTTACCAGAGTAGTAATTGACAGATTGATGGCACTTAAGTGATGCTGACAGTGTGTGTGTGAGTGTGCTTGTGGGAAAAGTCACGGGTCACTGGGACAAGATACCAGCTGACCAGATAAAGTGTAGTGTGTCCACATAGATCCTCCCACATTGTCACGGCCTGACCTGTCCATCTCCTTTTTCCAGGACAGATATTCAACAAAGGCCAACCACAGTCTTAATGAACATTGTCTTTGGGACAGAATGGCCTGCTTTGAGCAAGTACACAGCAATAATTCTATGCAGTATGACCTCCGACCTTACCCCTAATGGTAGTGTAATGAGAGAAGAGGGCTCATTGATGGATCCTTGTAGAC
The DNA here is from genome assembly GCA_032357475.1 of Enteromius thamalakanensis. Classification (NCBI taxonomy): domain Eukaryota; kingdom Metazoa; phylum Chordata; class Actinopteri; order Cypriniformes; family Cyprinidae; genus Enteromius; species Enteromius thamalakanensis. The sequence goes on along the minus strand of JAUCMT010000047.1, from coordinate 16,302,357 downwards.
AATTTGGGGTTCTACATCTACACCATCCTGTCCATCTGTCAGGTACCAAACTTTTCTTTTGTTTATCTCACACATGGGTCTATTTACATTTAACAATTGTAACTCATGCACTACAACTTAACATTTTAAGTTGCATATGTATGTGCAGTATATACAGTACGTGCAGCATAAAATTGACACTGTATATATTTATGACTGTATGTACTGTTTGAATACAGTCACAAATATATACAGTATGCGCAGTCAATATTATACTGTTTTTCATTCAGTGAGTTTGTGGTTCGCAAGATTTTTAAAGCATTTATGAAAGACATTTTGGTAACACCTTATTTCGATAGTCCACTTTAGATATTCGACCAACAGTAAGTAACTTTGCGTCTACTTCATCTAGCAGCCATTAGAGTATTAGTAGGCTGTTTAATATCTTTTTTTTTTTTATGGGTCCCCAACATAATATCAGCAACTTTGAAACTATGTCAACTTATTCTACTAAGCCTAAACCTACCCAAACAGTCTACTCTGATAGTTAGTAGACATGTAGTTGAGAACTAACAGGAATTAGTTGACACATAGTTATGAATTTAATAGCATGTCTAAACGGACTATCCAAATAAAGTTTAACTGAAGTCTTTATAGTCACCAAGACTGCATTAATTTAATACAACAATACAGTAAAACAGTAATATTTTTTTAAAATGTAATATATTTTTGTGATGGCAAAGTTAGTTTTTAATGTCACAGTCATACGACGTATCATTTTTCAGGATTCTTTGATGAATAGAAAGCTTAAAATAAAAGCATTTGTGTGAAACATATATTTGTAACATTATATTTAATGTATCTTTTGACCAATATCGTCAATAATGTCTAAAATACTGTAATTGTTTCGAACAACCTTACTGACCTCAAACCTTTTAATGAAATAGTATACAATATATATGTCATATTATTACCATTATTAGACTGTGTCAGCCTACCATGTGTCTTGTCTAATGCAGCAGAGTATTTTTTGGTTCCTTTTACTTCTCATAATAACATAAAGATCTTTAATGTCAATAACGTCATATATACTCAATTTTATCTTCTCTCACTATATAGAAGGGGCAGTCATGGCCTAATGGATAGGGAATTGGACTTGTAACCCAAAGTTGGGCTGGAGTCCCAGGTCCAGCAGGGATTGTGGGTGGGGTTTGTGAATAACCAGCACTCTCTCCACCTTCAATACCACAACTGAGGTACAGCAATGGCTGCCCACTGCTCTGGGTGTGTGTTCATGGTCTGTGTGTGGTTGTTCACTTCTCACTGCTGTGTGTGCACTTGGATGGGTTAATGCACAGCACAAATTCCTAGTGTGGGAAACCAAACCTGGCCACGTCACGTCCATTCCTTGCGAGGTCTCTTTTTCTGAGGTCATTATTGATAGTACTCAATCTTAACTGCACACTTCATCCTATGTGTAGAGCTTCCACCTCTTTGTACAGAGCTGATCTATTATCTTGTTTTCCCTCCCGGGTCTGATTGCTTGGAACTAAAGTGATAGCGTGTCCTGAGGAGAATTTTCACCCCTGTTTTTATGTCTGTGAAAGGCTGATTACTATTGTGACAGATGCCTCACACAGCTGCAGAAATACTTGCTCTCCTCTGAGCAGACAGCTGAAAATGAACAGTCATTATTTACATTATGTATTTTAGACTCATTCTTGCTGTTCCTTTGCCTACGCCTCACAATGCTTGTCTTTCTTTCTGTCTGTCTTCCCATGATTCCTCATCAAGGTATGAGTGCGGGGACTGATAACTAATTCCAGCAAAGTACAATAACTGAAGCTCCAGCCTCCCAGAGGGACAGAAAGTAATTACTGACCTCCCACTAGCTGCTCGCATGTATGTGTCCATCTGCGGCTGTCATCAATTGTTTTTCTATCTTCTTTTGACTGATTATGCTTATGCATGGTGTTAAAAACTAAAAAAATACAATTTTAAAGATCTCTTATGGTCTAAAATGTTAAGAAGCTTATATCTGCAATGGAATAGAATTATATAAAATGGTAATTGCAATTTTCAGATTTTTTCTTGCATTTCACAACTGTAAAAAAAAAAATATATATATAAAATTGAGAATATTAGAATTGTAAAAATGTAAAAGTTGTTGTTAAACTGTTATCTTGCAAATGCAAAAAAAAAAAGAAAAGAAAAACAATGTGAGTAATAAACTTTAAATTCAACACACAAACACACACACACAGATAAAACACAGATACTGAGATAAAAAGTCACAATTAAATTTTAATTCCACAGCAGAAACAAACTATAAATTCGGAATTGCAATAGGGAAAAATTCATTTTACATGAAGATGTCTGAATTGTGAAATATAAACAAAGAATTGTGAAAAAAATAAATAAAATAAATTATTGCATGGCTGAAACTGGCTTCCATAAAAATCTATCAAAGGGTTAATAAGTTAAATGTGGCCATCACTTTTTTTTAAGTTGCTTCACAATGCTATAGAAGAAGCTTTTGTCTAAATGGCTCTATAAAGAACCTTTGTAGTGAAAGAAATTTAGATTATAAAATTGTAAGAAAGAGATGGTTCTTTGTGGAACCAAAAATGGTTCTTCTATAGCAGTGATGCCCAATCCTGCTGCTGACCTACTGTCTTTCAAAGTTCAGCTCTAATCAGAACTTCAATGAATCACACCTGTCTTTAATTTTTCATGCAATCCTGAAGACCTTAATTAGATGCTTCAGGTGTGTTTGATTAGAGTTGAAGTTAAACTTTGCAGGATAGTCGATCTCCAAGAGTAGGATTGGACACCCCTGTTCTAAAGCATTGCTGGGAAGAGCCTTTAAACACTTTTATGTTTAAGAATGTATGCTTTTGTTCTCGTAAAATTAATCTTTAGCAAATAAACACATTTAAAATGTAGCCTAAGCATATCCCAAAAAAGCTTGAATTAGCGTGAATAGTAAACTTTTAAAATAAGTTGTTATAATGAGCTGATTTTTCGGTATCAAAGGTCTGTCTATCCTGTCACTGTCTGCGTGTGTGTCTCCTGAGCCCATCCCAGTAAACACCCCTCCCAACTAGCTATGATGTGTCACTTCAGTCATCTGAGCCATCTGTTTACTGCCGTCCTCAATTACCTCTGGATTTGTGTGTGTATTTGCATGTGTGTGTATGAGAAAAAGAGTGAGAAAGAATGGGTCGAGTCAAACAGGTTAAGAGCGCTTGAAGTATCATCGTATAGCAGCGTTCGAATATTTATACAGAGCTGGGTGGTAACTGTAAGCAGCTGTGGATCTTTCTTTTGTAATCAGGTGATCGGCTTACACTGTTGCAGCATCCTCTGCTGATATTGAGGGAGTTGTTTGTCATGTGTGTTATTGTTTGGCAAGGACGTTCTTTGTACGCGGTCCCTGGAGTGTGAAGACAGCACAGAGGATGGCATTTTACACCGGTGGTGATCTCTGCTTTGCTTCGGTTGAATTTGGTGGATTTCAAAAAGAAAGAAAAGAGTAGTCACAAATGCAAAAATGTAGTACCAATACCAGTGAAAGTTCTAGTGTAGAAATACTATTTTGGGATCAACCTACACGCTTTACTAATAGAAAGGCAAACAGAATGAATAATGAAGAGAAGTTCATCTGGAATTGTTTCAGTGCTTTCATTATGGGTAATAACCTTCCCTGCACTGTTGATCAGACAAATTCGTCTGCGGGGCTTTTCTGACGCCCCTGTACACGTCACTCTTTCCTAGTCTTACTCCTCATGCAGCGAAGCATTAAAAAGCCATTAAACTGTACTCATCTCACGCAATGAACAGGCAGAGAGACAGAGAATGAAAGAGGGAGAGACAGAGAAATGCACTTCAAAAGTCAATTCAAATGATTTATAAGCTCCGTTTTGATCACTCGCTTCTGGTTCTCAAGGACACGGCCACACTCTGATAGAAAAACAACTCGATAACAAAATAAAAAGTGTGGAAAGATAGATAGTCATTGAGGGGAGAGATGCATTAGGCTGAAGGTACGCAGTCCACTTAGTCCTCAACTTTTAAAATCAGACCCAAAACAAGCAAGCAGTGGACAAGAATGACAAAATGGAAGATTACTGTAATGGGCTTATAGGTTTTTGAAGCCGCCATCATCTTCAAATACGTTCTTGGTTGCCACTGGAATCCATTAGGCCTGCTGGAGTCGCATTACATTTGGTCATGGCTGCCGTCCCTTTAAAACACACCACAGAATCACATTTCTTCTTAATCTAATCCCCTGACAACGCTAGACTAAAAGCAGGCCAGCGGGACTATAAGAGGGTGAGAACAACAAGGTTTTTGATTGGTAAAACGAGGGAATGAATGCAATGCTATGAATGTGATAGCATCTCAACGGAGCGCTTCACCCTGACAGCAGGCTTAGCGTCGGTCTGTGATGATAGTCAAATCCCCGTGTCGGCACGTCTAGAGAGGGAAGGCCGCACTACAGGTGTCGGGTAGAGACACGGGAAGAGTGAAAGGGTGTGTGTTTGTGTGTAAGAGTGATAGCAGGTATTAGCGCAGAGCTAAGCCCCTGTGGCGACGACTGGACGGAACGTTTTATCACAGGTGTGTCTGAACTTTGATGGCACCGCAGGTGAACCGAACACATGCACAAACACAAGCAGTGTACTTACGCTTACGAAGACCTGCAGGGTTGTTGCTAGACCATGAGCCCAAGAGAAATATCACTGTGCCCCAGTGAAACATTACTGCCAAAAAGTATTAGAGAATTGGGAAACTTTTTTTTTGATGGAGGTTTATGCACTGCTGAAGAGAGATGATGTCAGTCGACTGATGTCAGTCCACGGTGAAAAATTGCTTTCTTTATGAGTGAATACATTCATTTAATTTGTTTAAAAACACTGACTCATTTAAGAACAAAAGTGACATCTTTTTGAGTGATTTATTCATTTGTTCTTTGAAGTGATTTATTTAAAAATACTGATTCATTAAAGATGTCATCCGGTGCCACATGCACTTTTTCAAGCTGTTTGGACTGAAATGTGTGTTGGGAGTGTGTGTACACCAGTTGGTTTCTTTTTAATTTAATAAAAACAAAGTAAATAATAAAAATTCCCTTCTGAAATCAAGCCATTCTCAAATGCATGTCGGTGTGGCGTCACACAGAGAGAGGCCGCTCCCACAATAGTTGATTGACAGCAGCGTGTCACACTGACTCAACTGGTGTCTTACCTCAGACCCGCCTTGAGTGAGCTGTCATCAGTCCGAGATGCAGAGACAAGCAAGAGTCCTAAGAGATTGAGGTGTTTTGTTTGGGAATGTATTAATGAACATAATGTGCTAATTAGCAAGTTTCACTATGAATACGGCTAAAAAAAGATCCTTCGATTTACATGGGAAGTACACAGATCAGAGTGATTTCTAAAGAACTTTTTTTGACAGGGTGAAATTAGTGTTTTTTACACTATCTTTGAGAAATTTTAAAACAAAATATATTACAAACTTTCCATTAAGACCCTAACGAATCATACAGTATAAGCTAGTGGAAAATTGTCCTTGTATGACTCCTTTAAGAAACGAAATAAGTGACTCAACATAGAAAAAGAACTCAGTAATGAAATAAAAAAGTGAGGAAAGTTAAACAGTCACTTGGGAGAGATGCATTAGGCTGAAACTAGACAGTCTACTTAGTCCTCAATTTATTAACTTTTAAAACTGGCCCCAAAACAAGTATGCTGTGTACAAGAATAACAAACTGGAAGATTACTATAGTGGGCTTATAATTTTTTAAACCTGCCATCATCTTCAAACATGTTTATTAGTTCTGCTCGAGATACACATCAAAAACTTACTTCATCTGAAATCAAACACGCTCTAAGTAGCTCCGTTTGAAGAATTATGAAACGCCTGTTAAAAAACAAAACAAAAAAGTAGCATGAATGTAGTGTGAATATAATCTGGATGCACTACATTTGTTAAGACATCATTGTCATGTGACTTTTATGGTAATTTTTGCCTACTGTATATTGTCAGGAAGTATAGAATTAGAATCATCATCAAGTAATTTTTTTAAATATGGTGATTCATTAACTAATATGTAATAATAATCTGCTAATATTTAGAATATCAGTGCTGATGTGATTCCCCACCACTGACTGAATTTTCTGTCATTCACATTTCTCCGCCATTGACAGATTTTTACAGATTGTCTATGTTTTCAATGGTGCGTGGTAGGAGTTAAATAAGTGAGTTAAATATTTACCTTTCACCTGTATTTACTGTATTCTAAAAAGTTAATCTTGGATCCAGTTTAAAAAGTAATTAGATGATGTCACTAAAATGTAAGTAAATATATTTTTTTCATGCAAGAGTCACTGCTGTGTGTGTGTGCACTTGGATAGATTAAATGCAGAGCACAAATTCCTAGTATGGGAAACCATACCTGGCCACTTGTCCATTCCTGTCCATTTCTGTCCTGTCCTGTCCTGTCCTGTCCTGTCCTTTCCGTTCCGTTCCGTTCCTTCCTTTCCTTTCCTCAACTCAACTCAACTCAAGCTTGCTTTTTACATGAACAATAAGAAATTGTCATAAATACTACACAAGAATCATATAGAAGGAGCCCTTTTTTATTATTTCACTGTTTTTATTGTCCAAACAATAGCTCAGCTGATCTAAGAACTGTTGGAAGTTGTGCTTATGTCCACTGTCCGGACAGTAATTCTCCACACCTCATCAGGATGTGTTATTTCAGCATCCAGGTTCTGGATCAGCCACGCTGCGCTGGCCTATGTGTGTTATTGACTAATCAGACTCCCCTAGGGGGGTCCGTTCACTCTGACGCCAATAATCCTGAGCATGTAGCGCTAACTGCTAACAACTATGCACACACACACATGCGGTGCCCTCTTCTGTGCAGTCATCCAACCGCTTCTTGGACAAACAGACGGAAAGATGATGATTAGGTTGCCGCTAATCTGTAGTCCCTCATTCCAGCCACCAGGGAACGAGTGTGCGGCTTTTTTTAATAAGGACATAAATGATCCCCACGAGGCAGAGAATTCCCATAGGAGAAGAGAGATAGAGAGAGAGAGAGAGAAAATCACTCTAATGCTTATCATTGCGACTGTTTGCAACCAGGGGACAAAATGGCAATAAACAAGAGGTGCAGCGGAAGCCGGCGGGGTGATAATATGCACAGTTATTTACACGTTTGCATGTTTATCTGTGCTTGGCAGACTCCCGCCAGATCTGGGATGCGTTCTCCACTCTCGCAGGGCGTAAAGCTTCTAGACGGTAGCGCACACACACTGTCTGACTCCTATGCTACTTGAGTGTGTTTTCTAGCTGGAGGTTTGAATCCGTGATTGGTTTGGATAGAGATGTTTGCGCTCCCTGGAGAACAGAAGCCCAGCAGAAGATGGACTGCGCTGCGACTGATAATCTTTTGAAATCACAGAGACAGTGTCCTAGAAACAGAATGATACAGAGAGGGAATGAAAAAGAGGCTCATTATGATGGGAATTTGTCAAATTGATGAAACAAACATCTCTAGATTTTTGTTTTCTGAAAAAAAAAAAAAACATTGAAAAATGCTCCCTGCTATAATTCTAAGATGCACTTGGCAAGCTCCTTCATACGGAAGCGTATTGCATTCACTTGAGGAAAAAATATCTGCTCTGTTTTTCTGAATTAACGACTTTATTATCTCAGAATTACGAGATAAATTTTAATGAATTTTTTTTTTTGCTCTGTTTTTCTGAATTAATGACTTAATTATCTCAGAATTACAAGATACATTTTCATGAAAAT
>JAUCMT010000047.1:16270613-16284336 GCA_032357475.1 Enteromius thamalakanensis | reverse complement strand
AGCCAAAGCCAATGAGTATGAGTTTGAAAAAATAATTAATTGTATCATTTCTCTTTTGACAAAAAGTGAAAATGGGTCCCACAGACCCGAACACCATACAAGGGTTAAATGTAAGTTGGTTTAAAATAAAATAAAAAAAATAAATAAATAATTGAATGACTTTAAAAATGTCATGTAGTCCATCAAGTAAACTGTAATATATTTTAGGTTTTCAATATAGATAGTATTATCTATGTATTATTTAACTGTATAACAGTTGAAATATATTTTGAAAAAAGTTATGAATAAAAAGTGTATTACACCATAGCCACAGTTTGACCAAACCTCATGTTTATCTTGAGTACCTACAGTAAAGAGTAGTATCGCATACTACATATCTCCAAAAAGTCTTTAGTTTTATCATATTTGTAAAAGAAAGGTAGAGCTTCTCTACGGAAAAACAAAGCAGAGCTTCTGTAGGCCTGCTGTTTGGGTGGAGCTAAAGAGTGACTTATTGAATGGACTGCTCAGTGAAGCCAGGTAAATGATAAGGGATTATTTGTTTCATCGCTTTGAGACATAGGTTTAAACAGATATAACACAGGTAGTAATCAGTAACATAAAGCTTAATCAAAGTCCTTGTAGATCTCCTGATCGCTGCTATAGTGAGCCACGAACACAACAATCTCCCTGATCGCGAGGATCCTCGGTAAGGCTGTAGGCACAGTAGATAACAGATAAGTATATGCAAGAATGAACGTTAGTTGGTAGTGTATCCCGTTGAGCGATCTCCTGATCACTTCCTTAATTCTCCCGGTGAAGTGCAGTCCAAATTATTCAGGTTAGTGTGAAGAGTGCGTAATAAGATCGATCTTACTTTAAGATTTCCTGATGATTGGTACAAGACTTGAGGTCCTATGGACTCCATCAGAGTTTGTCTACTGTACTGGGTACTGTGAGAAGGTAAGCATTAGAAACAAGAGCCATGAGTAGGGTTGTTACCTTGAGCTCAGCCATCTTCATACTGGTGCTCTCTGCTTTTAAGCATTGTGCTTGATTGCACACAGGTGTCCTCAATTATTAACTAGGTCACTGTGAGTGTGAAGACGGCTGCGCTGAGATCAGTTGTGACTGTGACAAGTTCTGAATCATGAATGGGATCTTTTATAGCTGTGACCACTTCATCTTTCAGATTTGAACTATATACATATATCCAGCATCGAACTGGGCCTTGTTTATAAAGCGTTTGTCAACAAATACACTTAGGAAACTACGTTGCTGCCCGGGAAAAACAAAAGGCATCCACTATTCCAACCAGATCTCACGGCAATTCGTACATATTTTACGAGGTGGCTAATTCGTACAAATTTGTACGACCTTACTCGTACAAATTTATTCTAAATCGTAAATATTTTAAAAGATGGCAATTCGTATGAATTTGTACTAATGACCTAAACACAACCCCGCCTCTAAACCTACCCATCACGTGGTTTTAGACAAATCGTACGAAAATGTACGAGAAAGGTCGTACAAATTGGCACAAATTTGGCACCTCGTACGAATATGTACGAATTGCTCATGAGACTGTGTTGCCTATTCACATATAATGCTGGATTATTTTGGAATATTTAACTAGGTTATCTTTCCCTCTACAACCAAAACTGCACTTTATTTGGAAACATATAGATCTATTTTTTTATGCGAGTCCCGTGGAGTGCTGCTAAAGGAATTGCATTGATGAACGCTATCTCGCCTTCGTTGGTTTTTGCCTGTGCGGACACGTGCTTCTGTGAGAAATACCCTTATAAAGGAGTTCCATCCTCAACTAATTACCTAATTTTGGTGATTCCCTCACCAAATATGAAAATAAATGTAAAAAACCCCCGAAAAAATAAACATACTCATTATTGAAGTTATAATTTATAGTACAGTATAAATAAGATTTTTATTTAATTTGAATAAGTGAATGTCATGCCATTGACCCATGTTAAAAGATTTAAGAAGATAGGAAAAAACAGACCACAGTACTACTTTAACCGTCATTTAATATTAAATACTTACTAATGGTCACAACAATATTTATTGCATTTTAATCACTCTCACTGAATATATTTGCCAAAAAAGCAAAAGATGAAGAAAAATCCCTGCCAGGAACACAAAACAAATTATAATTACCTCACCCTGCAATTCTTTAAACTCGCTGCGCTCAGCGGGAGGAAATGGGCTACTTCTGGAGCATAACATAAGCTCTGAGTTAGCTCAGACAGAAAATACCAACCTTAAACAAACATGCGTGTATCGATGCCCATTTTCAGAGAAGCAGATACAGCGGGTTTATGTCGCACAAAGGGAGGAAAAAAAAAGAAAGTCTCAAGCAAACAAACAGTGAGACCCTTACAGATTTCAAACTGAAACCATATGATAAGATCCACAGTTCACAGAACGTCTGGTGTTCCAGCGCCCCGACTGGCCCCTCTACTGTCCAAAGCTGTTTCTCAGGGTTATGTATTCAGAAAAGTCTGAGCGTGAAATCACAGAGGCAGAGATTTGCATCTGCTCACCTAATACTACTGGAATGCTCATGAACTCTAAGCACTTCTAAGCTCTGATAAATGCATCTTCCCAAAGGACAAAGATGTTTTGAATTTCTTCACAACACTGTATGAAAAATGTATATTTATGATTTATAATGCAATCAATGGACTTGGCTGCCACTGAGATTTGGGATTTGGCACAAAACCTTAGCAATACACACAAATGCCTCCCTTATGCAAGTCACAAACAAGATACTCTAAATGTAATATGAATCCATATGTAATATGAATCCATATAGTTGCAGAGGTAACAAAACTGTAGACAAATCATTATATTGTAGTTGAGCACTAGAAAACCCAGTGGTTTCCTTATTCCGAGTGTCAGCTTGTGCCAAAAGATTAAGATGGAAATGATGGGCTCTAACTGACAGCCATCCCAGTTTTTGTTGGTCAGTCAACAGGGGAGCAGCCGTTCCCTGACTAATGGACAACTTTCAGTCTCTGGGAGAGGAACTTGGAAGACTGCCGTCTAGGCATTTTCTTCCACCATGGTGTGAAAGCTGTACAAAGGAGTCTGTAAGAAAGCTTATGCAGACATGAAAGAGGGGCAAGGTGCTTCTACTGCCATTCCCATGCACTGGGTAGCAAATGTTACTAGGCTATAATTGTTTCCTTTGAGACAAAGAGCAGTGTTCCTCTAGGGAGCGAATGGTGGCTCAGAAAGTCAAATCCTCCACTGAGATGCATTTAAATTTCAGGATTTTTCTTTCCACAGCATGGAGACATTTATACACTAAATGGTTAGTTCACCCCATATGAAATTTATGTCATCTAATTACTCTCCCTCATGTTGTTCCTGATGATGTCAAATATGTTAAAGCGATGCATGTGATGCATTGTTTTACTCTCCAAAATGGCAGAAGATGTAATTTGTGTTCTAAAGGTGTTCCAAAGGTCTTAATTAGTAATTAATTATCTAATTTTCATTTTAGGGTGAACTAACCCTTTAAGAAGTGTAATAGGCTTTTTGAGAAGCATACATTATACTGGATTGTCAATGTCATGAATGAAGTTGAAAACTTTAAATAAAATGTAATTTCTACATGAATAGCTGGACACCACTTGCCAAATTAAATAGCCAAGTCATGAGAAAACAGAATACAGTAACATACTAATTGTTTACCATTTTACCAACTTCATAAAAACTTAATTTTCCTGCACACTTAAACTGAAAATAATAATAATGATTAAACATATTATTCAGACTCACTGTATTTAACCAAAGTGTTCTGAGCCTTTAAGCCTCATCCACTTCATGAACCTCAAAGCTTTCCACTCATTATTCCACTTCTCTGCAGGAAGCCCTCATGGGTGGATAGTGTTTACAGGACCACTCACTAGTATGAAACTTGCTCTTTGACAAGGTTGCAAAACAGAACAGTTCACAAATTCGAAAAGGTGCCACTGATAGATGAGGTCTGTCCTAACGCATGGCATATCAGCTTTATTGTAATATTTCCTCAAGGCTGAGAGAGCTGAAAGAGAACATAAAATATGCTCCATCTGTTCTAACAAGGAGAAAGAGAAGGAGGTAAAGAGAGATGGAGGGGAGAGAGAAAGTGGGAGAGAGAGAAAGAGAAAGTGCACCATGCAACAGTGCGTACAGAGGCTCTGGGAAATGAAAACATTTTTCTCTTGGGTCTTCTCACCCCATAAAACAGAACCAGTGACTCGTCTGCCCATCTGTTCCTTTATCCACAAGAGTAAGTGACGAGAGAGACAGAAAGATTGACACAAATGAGACTATAGGTGCACATAGAGTAGTTAGTTCATCCCCCTCAACTTTTCCAAACTAGTTCACCCAAAAAATTAAAATTCTGTCATGATTTTCTAACCCTTGTGTAATTTCAAACATGTACTGAAACATAAAACCACATACAGAATGTTTTGCAATACAACAGACACAAAAAATGTGAATAGTGACTATGTATGCTACACTTGCATTGAAGCCTTTGTAAAAAAAAAAAAAAAAAGACTTAAATTTGTAAATCTTATACAGCCAAGGGTTATTAAATTGCATCCCAATTTGCATAACAATGCACTTTTCTACAAGAATAAGTATACTTCAGATACCCAGCTCTTATTTAACCAAAAAAAACAAAGTGTGGAATGTTGGACACTTCAACCACTTAATGGTCGCAGATTTAATTAGGTAGTGAAGGGAGCTACCAAACTACAAAGTATATCCTGTGATCAAAATAGACGAAAATGCCTGGTGAAAGTCAAACAAATAAAAAAATACTACACTGCATATGCTAATTAGGTTTACAAATTAGAAAAAAAGTCTAGTACTCAATCATGCCCAAAATAGTAAAATAAGTATAAAATAGTGAAAAGCCATAATACTCATACATGCCATGTATTTGATGGCTTTGTTTGAGGAAAGACTAAAATAAAGACCTTCTGAAATAATTTCCCAACATAAAGTGTGAACAACATGCTATGCTGCTTATTAGTGCTACATATGCTAATTAGATTTACAAGAAATTCTGTGAAAATTCTGTCTTTATTTTGTTTCCCACAAGTAATTTATCTACTTTTGTCTTCCACCCTGTTTTGAAAAACATGAGAGGGAGTAAATGAATACATTTTCATTTTCCGGTGAACAATCCCTTTACACACACATCCCACAAGCATCTGCTCAGCTCACAGAACAAAATGAGTAGTGACAACGGCTGCGTTTCGTAATGATATGAAGACTTTAGCCACTGGATATTTCTTATCTAGCATCTGATTGTGTAGAATGGATTTATTGAACTCATTTATGCTGAGTAACAGTTTAATTGAGGCCAGTAAAGAGTCTCTCATTATCTAGATTGCTCTGTTAGACCAGGAAATGAATGGGTATCCGTCTTTTCCGAACACTGCACTGACATACATAGCCTGAAACACACACAAACACACTAAACAGAAGGACAGCAATCATTAAAGCTGACCAATGTAGAATGCAATGATTTGAAGAGGCAAGATATTAATTCAAGGGTATTTGTGCATGCTGATTTCTACAAATCAGGCTTTCAGTTACTATTTTGTTATTTTTTCTGAAATCAGCATTGTATTTATTAGTATAACAGAATAAAACAAACTCAGTTAGCCTGCATATCGAAGCGCTAAACATAAATGTGTATGAACTGAGAGACGAGAGACAGCTTTGACAGGCTCAGCATTCATGGATGATGTGTGATAAGAACAAGCTCATACTGTAGTTCTAATTCGACACATACTGGGAAGGATTTTTGGTGTAGCACAAAATAGTGTATTATTCTGAGGGAAGACAATGAGCTTGCCCATAAATAAAATACAAGTTGCCTTGTTGTTTGTGTATTTTTTATTTTTTATTTTTTAATATTGAGCATGTAACATTTGATAATAAGGTTCCTTTTGTTTACATTCATTAACTATATTATAACTATATACATACATTGATAAAATAATAAAACTAAATATTAGTTAATAGTTAATTTCAACATTTACTAATTTACAACGTTACCCGTTGGACCTAAGCTAACATAATCAAATAAAACTGTAGCGGATATATTGCATATTACTAGTATATATTACATAATATGTTATATTACTTAATTACAGTGGCCCAGTAATGTACAACACAACAAAATCTCCACAGCACAACAGAAACAAGCCACAACCCTGCTGGGAAAAAAAAAACAGCATATGCTGGTAAAGTATGTTTTGATGCTTGGATGCCAGTTTTGATGCTTTAAGCTGGTTTATGCTGATCCTTTGCTGGTCTATGCTGGTCACATGCTGGAAAAAAACAGCTTAAACCAGCATAAACCAACAAAGGACCAGCTTAAACCAGCATCAAAACAGCCACAACAGAAAGTCAAAACACAACAGAAAGTTACAACAAAAGATAAATAAGCCACAACACAACAGAAACAATCCAACACAACAGAAACAAAAGAGAAACAGCACTAGCATAATGATGTTAAAGCATTCTTTTTTATCATACAAAATCTCACTACTCACTTAGCTGTGGAAATCTTTTCAAAAGTTTGCGTGCTGTACCCCAAATTTGATTATAAAGATTTTAATCTACTTCGCCTAGCAATTAGGACACTGAGCAGAGGAGAAGGAAGTCAAATCAGCTTTTTCTATCACACCATAAACACACACACTTACACAGTCTGGGCTATCTATATTAACCAGCCAGAAGGGGGAGAGGTGGCCAATTCTTACAAATTTCTTCTAGATCATACGTATTTTGAGTTGCCATTTGCCAATTCGTATAAATTTGTACAAATGACCTAAACCTAACCCCACCTCTAAACCTACCTGTCACTTGGTTTTAGACAAATCGTACAAAATCGTATGAGTGAGGTCGTACGAATCAGCACGAATTTGGCACCTTGTACAAATACTTACGAATTGGTCGTGAGACTGTGTTGGTCATACTCTATGTTGGCTGCTCCAAAAATACACATTGCTGGTATAACGTTCCTGCCAATGAGAGTGAGCTCACGACATACATCGATTGATAACGTTTCCTGTGTGTGTGTGTGTTCAGAGCAGGAGGGCAAACACAAAGACTGAGTTCATAGTTAAACGAGAGCAATTATATCCTGCATTGTATATAGAGACCTGCACGGAGGGTTGAGTATTTAACTGCACTAATTAAAATGAGAATTGAGAGTGGGAGACAATGCTTAGCTTTCCATCCGTGACCTTCTCTTCCGATCTCACATACAAATTAGCGGAAAAATGTCACACTCGCACTCTTCAGCTTCATGGCTGGATTCATACATTCTTCAAGTAACGTTTATTTTCACTAGAGAATTACCATAAACAGTATACATTCATTCAGGACTTCATTAACGGATGGAAATCAAGCCCCTGGAGTTTTAGCCAGCTGTTTTAAAGTGTACTAAACTAAATAAACAACCATTTAAGCCCTGTAGGCTGTAGTATTCCTGTACTGCCAAAAATAAATGTAAAATTATTACATCTATGTAGAAGGAACAGTTATGAGTTTGGCTTGTGATGCTGTGAGGAGGAACAGGATGGAAACTTGGCATTAAACACAGGAAGCAAATCACAGACGTAATCCTGTATCATATAGGATCTAAAATAGGCTTAGTCATTAGTAGTTTTCTCATTCATTCATTCAAAACCCAAATGCCAAAGCACCAATCCATCAGCTCATTGCTTTTAAATCTACATGGATTATTCTCAGGAAAGAGTGCATTTATGGTCCGTGTGTGTCCATATGACATGTGACTGATTAAGAGGAAACTAAACGTACTGCACATTCTTTGATTTGTCTTTGGTTTGGCATATATCATGCAAAATAATTAAAAAGCAAAGCATTAATAAATGTGACCCTGGACCACAAAATAAGATTTATACAACATCTTAAAGCTAAATAAATAAGGTTTCAATATGACAGCATTTGGCTGAGATACAGCTATTTAAAAATCTGAAATATGATGGAACATGATTTTTACTTAATATCCAAATGATCATTTTAACACATACTGTACAATGTTTTTGCTATTGCTTAAAATTAACCTGACTTTGTGGTCCATTGTCACACATCAAAAATTATTTGAATGTATATATTGTGTTTTTTTAGCATCTCTTATCAGAAAATCAACCAAACAAAATCATGATTGATCAATATTTTTATACTAACATTTTTTCTTACCATTTTTGGGATTGTGACCATAATTTGTAATAAATATGACACCAGAATTGTACCATACATCATGTTATTTACAGCATTTGATTCACTATTGGAATAAATTACTGATGTCAAACATTTTTTGTTTGCTCGCAATAGTGACATCGACTAAAATAAATATCAAAGATGGTGGCGTCACTATCCATTATGCAACTCAAATCAAAGTTCATCAGTCAAATCTTACTTAACCAAAAGCAACTTTTATAGCCTACCTGAGTTTGAAGAGTACCTGAGCTGTGCACAAAACTGACACAATGAGTGACTGGATCTAAAACATCATATGACACACAGCTCATATTTTCATCTTTTTAAGCAAGCTTCTGCCAAGTTGTCACTGTATAATAATAATTATGTATTCTAAGTGGGGGTTAAATCCCTATTGAAACAGACAGACACAAGGCATGCATGTGCACAGCACACAGTGACATTGTCTTTACAGACTTGTCCAGAGGTCTCATTCCCTGAAAACATGGTTGTTGGTCCAGAAAATGTACATGTGTGGAGAATATGCTTGTCACCCTAAAATACCTTAACACTGTGTGAACAGCATTCTTATAAAGCACTCAAATACAGGACTGACTGCTATTTTTATTTATTTTTTTGCTGTGTGAATGCCACCCATGTTTTCTAGAAAGTGCAGCAGTTAACCTTTTCAAATGACGAAAAATAAAAAAGATTTTCAAGCACAGATTGCTACATTTCCGGAGAATGACCCGCTTATGAATGCCACACGATGGACCTTATATATAATTTCAATAAATTCAGCCAAAGTAAAATCTCATGAGAACTTTCCCAAATGAGAGACCATTTGGAGCCATCTGGTTATGTGGCAACATTTGTCAGACATTAATGTGTTTTTCTTTTCTTTTCTTTTATACTTTGACAGAGTTTTTTTTCCAACACAAAAATGAAGAGAGTCACTTTTTACTTTGACAGAGTCTGTTTCCAAGAAACAAATTTCTCTTTCAATCTTGCCCAAACAGATAAGCGAACAGACATCTGTCCCATTACAGAAAGTCTGATACAAAACAGAACCATTGTATTGCCATGTTTTTTGAACATGTGCCATGCATGATATTTTTTTCAACATTTTTTTTCAAAAAGTACCATAATAGTGTACAGTACATTCTTAAAAATAAAGGTTCTTCACAATGCCAAATAAGACCCTTTTTGTCTAAATGGTTCCAAAAATAACCTTTCTTTTTCACAGAAGTTTCTTTTTGGTGAAAAAAGGTTCTTCAGAAGGTAAGAAAAAGACAGTTCTTTAAAGAACCTTTGACTAAATGATTCTTTGTAGAACCAAAAATGGTTCTTCTATGGCATTGCTGTGAATAACATTTTAAGCACACTTATTTTTAAGAGTGTATTACCACAATACTTATTTTACAATTATATACAGTGGGTCAAAAAAGTATTTAGTCAGCCACCAATTGTATAAGTTCTCCCACTTAAAAAGATGAAGGAGAACTTTAATTTTCATCATAGGTATACCGCAATTATGAGAGACAAAATGAGAAAAAAAAATCACTTTGTAGGATTTTTAATGAATTTGCAAAAATGGTGGAAAGTATTTGGTCAATAACAAAATTTCATCTCAATACTTTGTCTTATACCCTTTGTTTTCTGTAAGTCTTCTGTAAAGTTTTCACACCCTGTTGCTGGTATTTTGGCCCATTCCTCCATGCAGGTCTCCTCTAGGGCAGTAATATTTTGGGGCTGTCGCTGGGCAACACAGACTTTCACCTTCCTCCAAAAATTTTCTATGGGGTTGAGATCTGAAGACTGGCTAGGCCACTTCAGGGCCTTGAACTGCTTCTTATGAAACCACTCTTTCGTTGCCAAGGTGTTGTGTTTGGGATCATTGTCATGCTGAAAGACCCAGCCACATTTTATCTTCAATGCATCTGCTGATGGAAGGAGGTTTTTACTCAAAATCTCATGATTTTCATTATTCATTGAAATATTCAAAATTCATTATTATTTTTACAACAAGTAAAAAAAAGTTTTCCCTTTGCAGAAAAACAGCCCCAAAGCAAGATGTATCCACCGCCATGCTTCACAGTAGGTATGGTGTAACTCAGAATTCTTACTCCTCCAAACATGACGAGTTGAGTTTTTACCAAACGTTCTATTTTGGTTTCATCTGACCATATGACATTCTCCCAATCCTCTTCTGTATCATCCAAATGCTCTCTAGAAAACACAGCGGTGCAGTGTTTTACTGACGGTAGCCTTTGTTACTTTGGTCCCAACTCTGTAGGTCATTCACTGGGATTTTTGCTCACAGTTCTTG
Organism: Enteromius thamalakanensis; assembly: GCA_032357475.1. Taxonomy (NCBI): domain Eukaryota; kingdom Metazoa; phylum Chordata; class Actinopteri; order Cypriniformes; family Cyprinidae; genus Enteromius; species Enteromius thamalakanensis. The sequence continues at coordinate 16,273,769 of JAUCMT010000047.1, read as the reverse complement.
AGATCGTTTTGATCCCACAGGGTGAGATCTTGCATGGAGCCCCAGATCAAGGGAGATTATCAGTGGTCTTGGGTATGTCTCACACCAAGCTGCTTACCTATTGCATATTTAGTCTTCTCAGCCTGGTGCAGGTCTTCAATTTTGTTTCTGGTATCCTTTGACAGCTCTCTTGTTTTTGGCCATAATGGAGTTTGGAGTGTGACTGTTTGAGGTTGTGGACAGGTTTATTTTATACTAACAACGAGTTCAAGTTGCCATTAATACAGGTGACGAGTGGAGGACAGATAAGCCTCTTAAAGAAGAAGTTACAGGTCTTTGAGAGCCAGAAATCTTGCTTGTTTGCAGGTGTCCAAATACTTATTTTACTAAGGAATTTACCAATTAATTCATTAAAAATCCTACGATGTGATCCATTTTATCTTCAATGCATTTGCTATTGGAAGGAGGTTTTTACTCAAAATCTCATGATACATAATTCATTATTATTTATAAAAATAAAAATCCTACGATGTGATTTTCTGGATTTTATTTTCTTATTTTGTCTGTCATAGTTGAGGTATTCCTATGATGAAAATTACAGGCCTCTCTCATCTTTTTAAGTGGGAGAACTTGCACAATTGGTGGCTGACTAAATACTTTTTTGCCCCACTGTAACTGAAGTAGTTCCATCAAAATCCATTTGCCTGCAGTAGTTGATTTTCTTTTGCTGAACTGTCAACATAAACAACAGATGGAGATATTATCATTCTTTCAGCTAATCATAATTCATAGCCACAGCACCTGAGCTCTCATATTCTCTGTGGTCACTGCATCTGTCTCTGAGATAATTCTACAAGACAGAAGATGAAGAAAGAGACATGAAAACATACACAACAGGCAAGGAGAGTTACCCCCCTCCCCCTTAAAGCCAAACTCTTTTTCTGTCGAACCTATACTTGGAGAGGTGTATAAGCCTGTGTGTGCGTAGTGTTTAATATAAATCAGTCTGGATGGGGACAGCTCACAAATACAGCTTAGCTTTAAAAGAGTGCATGACTGCGAGGACGTGTCAGGCTTCCTCGTTTTCGCCACCTCGTTCATCTGCGTGGAGGGTTAAACAGATCGCTCTTTTAATTGGAGCCAGTCTATAAATCTGCGCTTTGTCATAACAGACATGTTGAACACGGACACTCCGCCAAAAAGCATCTCCTCACACCTCGCAGAGTGTCAGCTTATAGCTCTGTGTTTTCACAGGAGAAGACTTATTTGGATCCGCACATCTAAGACACAACAGAGGAACACAAACATATACAGGCAAGGCAAAAGTAAACAAACTTCAACACTTTTAGAAGAAGCCAAGGCTCATCGTAAACGCAGGCATGTTCATGGGTTAATGTCAAACAGCAAAGAGGGCTTTATTACAGCATGGAAAAATCCCACTTGCGCAAGACCAAATATTCTGGAATCAAGAGTTTTCCACTTGAACTTTGAACTTGATATGTAAATATAGCAGAGCGGTGCGTTTCAGGTCACGTTCGTTGAATAGCTTTTCCTACTCTGACACAATGCCTAGGTGCTGTGCGTGAAGTGTTCGTTTGTTGTCAGTCAGTGAACCATTTACTTTGTAGAAATCACACCAACAATGTGAGAGGCCTTTTATCGCTTTATAATGCAATTTGCTTTGGTGGCTCATAAAACACCTGAAAGGAAAAGCGGGATGGGAAAAGAGTGCAGCGGGGCTTTGAGCCTGGGCAAACACAGCCTTTAAGAGCCCTCATGTTTACATCTGAAGTCTCCTGACCGCTTAATGAGATCAAGCTGACAATTTACTATTGTTTTAGTGACTACAAATTGTTCCTATATGATATCATACAGAATCATATTGTGCCTACTTTCAGCTGCATTAAGCAAACAAATCACATGTCCTAGATGTAATAATTTTATTTATAGTGTGATAGGAAAGAAATGAATTACAGGATTGTTTGAGAATGTTTCTTTACATTTTTTGCTTTACTCCTCAAGTTACTAATTGCATCAGCACATTTTTATGGGAAGTTTTATAGGAACTTTTTTTTAAACGTAAAGTGTGTGGGATGGCTAGTTTTCTAGTTCTATCTGTACTCTGCAAATTGGATATATATGCTCCATCTAAAGTGACACATTGACACAAATGTTTTTTGTTGTTGTTTTTTATGTAAATAAAGCTTACAAATATTAAGAGACTAATTTATTCCTAGAATAAAAAAATCCTTATTTACTCACCCCCATGTCATTTATTTTCAGCTGAAAATAAATTATATACACACACATATGTATACTGTTTATAGGCATGTATGTATTTTTTGAGAATTGTATATATAAAAACATTACTGTGATTTTAACAGAAAAAAACAACTGTGAAAATGCTAAAAACCTGTTAAACTGCTAATGGTAAATACCTGTAAAATTTAAAAATAACTATGTTTCCTCTTAGTTTTTTTGTATCAGTTATGTTTCTTGGGTTTGTATGTTATATGTAATGTTTTTTACATTAATGTTTATTGCAAATTTCAGTTTGACGGGCCTCACAATGATAGTGTTTGTGGAAATAAAACTGAGCACCTTATTTTAACATATATTTAAAAGCTGCTTGTGATGGGCTTTGGTTCATCATGTGACTTTTTTTTCTAATAACAACCTGAATTTCATGGTTATCTGTGTATTACAAAGGTACAAAACAGATTTCAGTATTTTAATAGGTTGGTATATTATACCAGGTAATTACGGTATACTGTAAATTTAACTTAAACCGTAACCCTGAAATGTTGTTACCCTTGTTACATCCACACCAGGCTTCACCCTCACTTCCTCACAACGATCACTCTCCCCAGAGTACTGATCATCAACACCTGTCACCTCCACCTGCAGTCACTCTCTACACTCATCACAAACCACATAAAACCACATACCACTTCTCAGTCACTGTCCGTGTCCCTCTCTGTTTCTTCATCGGCTCCAAGTTGTGGTGTGTGGTCGTGGTTCTCCGTCTTTGTGTCTCCATCGTCTCTCCAATCTCCATCGATCCTATAATCAAAGACATTTCAGTTCTCTCCAAACAATTTGTAGCCAAGTGGAGAAAATTAACAAAACTTATGGTGAACATAAATTGGTTGTGGCTCCTTTAAGAAACCGGGTTTT
>JAUCMT010000047.1:16248488-16263226 GCA_032357475.1 Enteromius thamalakanensis | reverse complement strand
TTGTATTTATATATACCTAATAAATATACACAGTACATACAAATATATTATATAAAGAAAAACTTTTATTTTGATGTAATTAATCATGATTAATCCGTTGACAGCCCTAATATATACATATATATACACACACATATATATATATATATATATATATATATATATATAATATATATATACATACATATATATATTACGGTATGATTATTTGTTTAAAGAGCTCTTAAAAGCATGTAATAAATACATTTTCCCCTAGGTTCACGGACAATCTTGTGATTTTTGAGTTGATCAGCAGTGAATGGTAATAGTTAGCTTTCTTTCGATATTGCAGACCTCTTTGGTCTCGACTGACCACTTGACTGCTGTGAGGGGACCATATCAGGACAGATGTTAACACCAGGTATAAGGATGTCCAATAATCTCTTCCTTCTGTTTTTGTTATTCTCTCTTTCTCTCTTTCTCCATCTGCTGGTCTTTGATGTGGAGGTGTAGGGTAATCAATAGTCTGTTGTTGCTGAGGGGTTTCGTCTACCTCGCTTTCTGTCTCTTTTCTTTTTGCACCATTTTCTTACATAACCTGCCTATGATGGCGAGCCCAGCGCTCAAATTCTCCTGCCTTCTGTAACTGGAACAGATGTTTTTACAAGCTGGAAAAGGTTCCCGTAAGCATTGTTTCCGAAGCTCTAAGCCGCTCTGTCTTCAGCAGTTTGCAAGGAATCACAGAACTATCCAGAGAACATATTAACACACTGCGCAATCATGGTAATGAGATATTTTTAGGTCAACTTCTAAGACGGTCTGAAATATAATTTTTTATTCAACATTATTATTTTACAGCATGCAATTTGTTATCCATTCAGTTTGGTTGCAGACTGAATGATGAAGCAGTTATTGTATGAGATGAATCACTGTCACTGTTTGTATAGATTTTTATATATAAAAGTCGGCTATACAAAGGGATACATACATTTGTGCTGCAATGTCCACATATTAAAGATACATAAGTGTTTCAAAGCATTGATTGTCTTTTTTTATGGCATCATTCTGAAAGAAATCAGATGTCAAATATTTACATAAAATGAGACACAAACCAAATTGTTTGAATCGGGTTTACTTTAGGATGATTCCCAAATTTAGATTAAACTTAGAGTATAGAAACCTATTGAGAGTATGTTGTCAGTATGTTTAGACTAATGGTAAATAGTATCTAGTATAATATGAGTAAATTTCAGGTTGGTGTCACTTGAGCTTCACAGTTGTGAGGCTTAGACAATACTGTCATAGAGGAATGGATTTGGCAAAGACAATACAGTCAATCTTTTAGACATTACTGAGAGAAAACAAGACGTGATAGAAGGAAACAAGAGTATTGAGTGGCAATGTGAAGAAACCCAGAGGAAAATTTGCCTTTCTAAATGTGAAATGGTATATTAATATGGATTGCTTAGTCCAAATACTTTGGCTTAGTTTAATAAAGTTTAACAAAAAGTAAGTTCATGCTTAATTCTCTTATTTTGACTTCATAATCTGAAACTCTTTTGATTACAAGATCTGAGAACTTGGAGATTTAAGCAAATGCTTCTATATGCTCTTGATTTAATTGCCTTGCTGTTGTATGAAAAAAAAAAACATGTAGATATTAAAGACATCTTGTGTCTTGTGGGATTTAAATCTAAGAGAGGGAAACACCAAAGAGAGTGTTAAAGGAGAAATGGAAATGATAATAAAGACAAAAGTGAAAGAGAGAGAGAGATGCCCCAAGGTGACAGAGATCATATTGATCAGCTTGTCGAGAGTCTGGTTTTGAGAGCGAGGCCTTTGCCACTGACATTAACCTTGCTGCTCTGACACCAATAACGGCTAATGCCTGCTGAGATGTGATTGATTTAAAGCTGTTCTCCTGCACAGGCTCAAACACACACGCACACACACTGTACACATAGCCTCACATCATGATGTCAAGCAGTAACAGACAGGAAAAATGGCTTGTCAATAATGACAGCAGTCTAACTGGTCACTCAATGATCAGCTGAAATATTGTTCATTAAAAAAATATAGTCTGGCCAAAGGTGAAAGAATGTTATAAAGAATATCCTGGTAATGTTTAGATTTTGTAATATAATGTGCTAGAATTAGTGCACAGTGAAACTGCAACATTACCAAAAAAAAGCACCCTGAAGAGGTGAAGCATACTCTAGGCAGTTTCTTTGTGTGAACAATACTGTCTCCTTGGTATATTCACGGCAACAATGTATGATTCATGAAAGAATCATTTTGAATCAGATCTTCTTAATTAATTGAAAAGGTACTGTTACTATATCCCTAATTTCAAGTATTAATATAAACCTAACCAAATATAAGATATGCAATAAAAACCTAAAATACAGTAACGGAATATAGCTAAGTATGGTCTGTGCAAAGTAAAATATATATTTTTTTATAATTATTTATTGATAACATTTTATTTGAAACGTTCTGTTTACCATACCTTGTTAATCATATAGCTTCTGAAGCTTTAGATTATAAAAAAATACATTTTGAAGTTTGAAGGTATTACTACAGTTTTACTGTATTGATTTCAATTGCATAAAAAAGCGACCAGTGTTATTACATAAGGAAATTACCTTTTATGTTCCACTGACAAAAAAAAAGGCATACAGCTTTGGGTGAACTTATCCTTTAATTTACCACAGCCCTATCAGGCTTGTTCTGACCTAACAGATGCCACAGAGTGACCTTTCCTGCAGAAAATCTGCTCTTCTGTTCATCTGGAAAAAGGGAGTAGATTTTTTCGAGATGTTCTCCTCTAATGGTAAAAGCAGGTAAGGAATTCTCTTCAGCGGGTGAAGTGTTGAGATGCAGGTCACATTCGAATGTACAGAAGAGTGGGTGAATTCCAGGGCCCCCAGACAATGAGGCCACTGTTGAGATGAAGCTCTTTCACACGGCCCGGGTGGGGTAGAGGGGAGGGACCTGGAGGTGCACTGACAGCTCATGTCATCCCACCCCTGTCTGCGTTTATTTTTCAGTGTCATAGAGTCATTTCAGCATTGTGGAGGCAGGATGGTGATGCTCACAGACACACACATACAGACACACAAACTCAAGCCTGACTTGAGTGCCAGCACCTTAGCTGATATACCCACCACAATCCAATTGAAATTTATTGGTGTGGAAATCCACCTCTAAAGAAAATAAAATAAATAAAACAGATTATGTTTTTTTTTAGCATTCAAAGCCTGTAGATATACACACATCCAGTAGGTAGTCAACCAAAATAAGCCTTACCATCTATAAGGGCCAGCGGCTGTGACTAAGCCTGCATGGAATTTGGAATCCACAGAAAGTTCTGCAGACCTCCATGAATTCAACACCTGTCATTCAACAAAAAAAGACAGATGTGGTATGTTTATTTATATTTTGACTAATTTTAAAATGATTCAGCTAGCAATTAGGGCTTGCTCAGACAGCAAAAATGAAATTGTTTTGGGGTCAATCCAAAACTCAATCAGTTTAGTTTTGAGGTTCTGAGCATGAAAAACGAGTAAAAAAAACAAGTTGCTTAGTCATCTAGTTTATCATGGATCCAAACTTAAACTTAAACTCACAAGTTTGATTAAAAATGCACCATATTAAAATTGCATTACACTGCAGAAAAATCTATTCTGATGTGGATTTTGTAATAGGAGCCGTAACATGAGATCATTATGTGGATGGAAATCCACCGAGACTGCCTGGAACATTTAAACGGGTCAGTACGGGTCAAACCACTAGGTCACCCACCACAGTTTATTCAGTTTTGCTATCATCCATATCATCTATGTCTGTGAAGCAGCTCATCCCTCCTGAACTCCCCGTTTGGAACATTCCATTCCTGCAGTGCCAGTGTGTTTGTGTGTTTTAAAAGGTCTCCTGGTTATGGGTGACCTGGAGCTGAAGTGCTGAGAATCTGTTAGAGACCTCTTTATGACTTCTCTGTAAAGAAAAACAGTCCATTTTCAGAGAACCTCGGGTTTGGGGTCACATGTTGTGATGCTGATCTGACACGCAAGGTCAAATGCTGGACTTGTTGAAACTCTTCTATTTTGCGCCTGAAGGAATCTAAACAGAATTTTACGCTCAAAGTAAAACTTTTTAAGGGTTTCGACTCTTCGACTCTGTAGGTTTGTTAGTCTTGTTTAACTGCTTGGCACAGGGTCACTTCACAAGTGGATCAATCAGACCTGACCCTCAGAATGCATGGCTAGTTGCCTTTCTGCTTCATTTGAAACAACTAAATGAAGTAAACAAACACTGATAGGACTATTTCACATGTTTAAATGATTTAGATGCAATGCAAGTTCAGTATCTCAGTTTTTTCCAGGGTTGCTGAACAATTTCAAATTGGAGACGACAGATGATGTACTATGATGGATCTAGAAAATACAATTCTGTCATTGTTTTTGGCAAATTGGACTCAGTGGAAAAAAACATGCCAGAAAAATTATATTATGTTGCTTCTTTTATTTTGTGAAAGTGATATGTCCAGTGGTTGGTGCTAAAAGTGCTTTCAGTTTAGTCTAGAAGATTGAATGTGAATCTGGTTACATTTAATTTGAGTTACTGTATGTATCGTAGCGATTCAGAAGTTAAATGTCTGGTGAGAGGCGCTAAAAGCTTAATGCAATATTATGTTTGTAAATAATGTACCACCTAACCCACCCTAAACATAACTGACGCATTTGCTGAAGCAACCATAGCATTTTATTTTGCTTGAAAAAATACTTTAATGCAATTTATTGTCATTTAATTTAAAAAGAAGAAAAGAATACTACTTTCGAGTAATATGAGGGTGAGTAAATTACAAAACTTTATTTATTTATTTGGTATCAATCCTTTAAAAAAAATCTTAGTTAATCTATTTTCTCCCAGTCTTTATTTTAATCAAAACACACCATATTCATTACAAGTACTAAAACCTCAAACATCATCTCAGACTCAAACTTCTGTCTGCAAGACTGAGATTTATATGTTGTCCAGGAAGTGGTGTCACATATGGCCTTAATGAGTTTCTCAGTAAGTAGTCTCTGACAGGCATAACTTGTGCTTTGGTGCTCTTGACCCCAGCTGGACAGTTTCCGTCAGCAGCTGAATGACAACTCTCCGCGAAATGGACTGATTAGTTATTTTTAATCCCCTAAAGAAGTCCACATATGCTTGCTGAAAAGACTAGCATTGCTTGTCTGACTTATTTCCGCCACTACAAAATGTTTATTCTGAACAGTTAGTTTCAATGAACCGCTTCAAAGAAAAGATTCAGTGAGTCATTAAGTTGTTAACCCTGCCAGAAAGAAAATGTAGCCTATGACTCCAAGGATACTTGTAATTTTGTGTCATGCTACACTTTTGCTGAAATCAATATGTTGACAACACACATTCATCTCTTTAAAGTGCACTGAAACTTCAGAAACAAGTTTTCGAGAGGTGGTCACTGAAATGGCTAGGGTTTTAGGACTCTAGTTCCTGATTAGGGACCTTAGGCTCAGCCTGACTGCAGTGATCACGATCGCTGATCACATCAGTATTCTCAGACAGGGAGACACCCTTCAGCTCTTCCCCTCTGCTTTGCTGATGAAATGCTGCCATGTCTGAGGGCAATGCTGAAAGTGCAGAGAGGAGGGGGAATTTTTTTTAAGTGTTCGAGAAAGACAGTGAGAAAAGAGGATATGAAGAGAAAGAGAAACTGATCTATGCCAGATGAAATTCCAAATGAAGTTTGAGAAATATGCACAATCATGTCTATCACACCACTCACTCAATCTTTCCACTTTCAATTTCTATTGTACAGTATTTTCAGCAATATGACAAAGTATTACACTGTTTCAGATGGTATAATATGTATTTATATGCGAGCATGAGTGCTGAGGATTATCAATTATTTCTTATGCATGTTATGTAGTTACGTCACAGTAGGTAATCTTTTAATGATTCATTCACGTGATTCATTCAAAAACACTGATTCATTCTGGAAAGAAATGAGCGGCAGCTGTGTCTGTAATCACATACTCTCTTGAGTAGGTACTTTTTTTGAATAAGAATTACTTCACGACCACCAAAAGAGTATGTTCTCTACAGTGTGATTGTAACCTGGACGTACTGCATAAGCAGTTTTGCTATTTTCATGTGACCTATCAGAATCAGTTACATTGTGTCAATGTCATTGATGAATTCTCTCTCATGGCCTCAAGGGATAGATTGTTCATCGCATACACACAGAATAATGCTGGAAGTAATAGGTCATCTGGATCCTTTTGCTGACTTGAGTACTGTGATATATACTGTAGTAGTATGAGATCCTTATCAGTGAGTGACTCACTGAATCATTCACTCACTCAGTTTGTTCAGAAAGTTCATTCATTCAGTCTTTTTGAAAAAATGGTTGCCATGGTAAATTACAAGGATCAACAGAAAAAGGGAAGCACGGAAAAAATGGAAGACAAACACTTTACAATAAAAGTCATTAGACAGAGGAATACTTACTGAGAACATGACATAACGGTCCGGGGTGGAGTCCATGGGCACTCCAGTTGGTGATCATGAAAGCAACATTATTAAGACATTCATTCAAAAAATAAACAAGTGCCTACAGTATCTTTACCTTTATCAGAATTTGATTTATTTGCTTGTTTGTTCATAATGTCAGTTTATTCAGGAACATGTGGCCGTTTATTTATTTAATTTTATTGAATTGTATTTCTGCAAGGGAATGTTTAGCTGACCGTCCAGATTCTCAAGAAACATTCTGCCTGAACTGGTCTCAAAAACTTTCATATTTTGCTCATTTTCAAGATATTCCAGCATAAGCAAACATCCAATGCTGGTCATCCATCTTCTTTCCATATGCTGGTAAACAGTTGTTCTCAACTTGGTTTGTCTTTCAGTGCTTGCTGTTTGTATATGGTAAGCAAAGGCATTTGTTGAGGTAACTGAAGCTGGTTGTATGCCGTTTTTACAGCTGTGCACTTTGAAAGGTGCTGTTATCAAATTCCTGTTCATGTAGCATTCCAATTCCCCGTTTACATTCAATTTATGGAATGGTTTCTCCTGTAAAGTATTAACAGGAAAGCTTTTTTTTTTTTAAGTTCCAGCTCCACCTTATCACATCTACATTGTCTGGAAGTCCAGTGCAATGGCAAAACAATCCAAACAGACAAAGCTCATGTTTAGATGATGCTATCATCTCAGTTTCAAAGCAAATGTGATTTATGTCAGCTTCATAACATGTCTGAGCCTGGTTTGGCATTGTGCATCAGATCATTGGGGCATTGTGAAGAGCGCTCCCCCGTCTCTGACAAAAACAGGAAGTATAAACAACACAAAAACAACGACCTAATCGCTTCCTGTCAGAGGTCTTTTGCGGAGCACGACCCGTAAGAAAACAACAGTGCTGTTGGTCAGATAGCGAGATAACAAAGGCCATCTCTTTCATCATTTCCCATGTGATCACAAGCAAACACAAAGCTTCACAAACATGTATACAGTATACTTAACAGATACATATTTACAAGCACCCACACACTATACTTATGGACACTGGCCAACACACACACACACATAACAACTACACTCCATGCACATGCCCACACACAGTGACACTGCAGTGATCTAAAGGGAGAACCTCACATAATTACACTCCCGGGTCAGATTTATAGTGAGCATAGAGCCAACAAAACCGTGATCATCAGATGAGAGTATGTGCATTGGTTTGAATTTATGTATACGTGTGTGGAAGACATTTGTGCCCGGGGGATGTGAATGTGCTGGGAAATCTGTGTACCTGTACAAAAACCATACAGTATGCGCTTTTGTTGTTTATATACATGTGCATGGCAAGGTTAAAGCCCTAGAGATTTAGGGTCTGCGGTATTTATGTTGTATATACCTGCCAAAGAATATATGTTGCATTCGTAAAAATCTAACTGCATTTTATATGAGTATGTGTGCGTGTCTTTGAACTTATATTTATTTGTCTCGAGCCTAAGGCAAGGGTTGAAACTAGAAGCCTGAAAATCCCTTGGGCTGAAGAATAACTATAACTTAAATCTACACCATGTTATCAGCACTAACCCATATCAACCTCACACACACACACATACATATTGACTCAACCATCCAATAATAGGTTATTAGTTCTCCTCAACAGCTAGCAGGTAAATAGGTAAGTAAATTAAAGTAGTGACTAACTACTAAACTCAGACAGCTAATTAAAAATTAATAAAGCATTGTATGTTTCGGTGGTGGTGCTGTTGTTGCATTAAATAATAGTTATTTTCTTATAAATTTATTATACAATAATATTTAAATACAAATACGACAACATCCATTTAAAAATGACATTTATTCAATATAAAATGTTGCTTTACTGGTTAAATATTATATTACCTTATATTACATTCAATGGTCTGTTTAAATACTTGATTCTGATTGGCTGGCATCAATAATTCATTCAAATAAATATGATCTTACTGCACTATTTCATGTTCTAAAATCCTTTAATGTACAGCTATAGCCGTTGGTTATTTCTTACATATTATATTATATCATATTATAACTAAGCTTGCAATAGGGTAGCTTTACAGTAGGTCAACTACTTTTTAAATTATGCGTACAGTATCAAAGTTGCTTCTCCAACTATGAAAACTCCAGAGACTTTGACCATAAACAGCCGTGTCACTTTGAAGCACAGTTCCTCATTGAGCAGAGAGGCTCTGGAAAGAGTCATATCCTGAGACCGATCAGAACATGACATGGAGAATGTCCCGCCAGCTCTTTGCCTTTGATGTCTAAAGCATTACCATGGCAATTCTATTTTACACTGTTGACCCATTTATCAATGTTTTGACAAGAGCGAGAATGCATGAGTAAGCCGGTCATAATCACCGATCTCTGTTGGCAGTAAAGAAGAGGCAAGCTTCTCCTGGAAGTTAAGCAGGCCTGAGAAGTTGTCTCTACTTGCGTTCTGTCAATGATGATAGTGGAAAAAAGTGCTTGTAATGGATACATGCTCTGGTTTCTCTCAAAAGGCCTTTTGTTTTATGGAGATATCTGTCAGACTTAAAGGGGCTTTAGAGAAACACGATTTGATATGCAATTCTAGAATGTTCGTTTTGTGCATCATGTCTTTCTGATTCAGAAGTCAAGGTAATGTTAATTAGGCAGTTTGTAAACATTATGTAGATACATGATATTCACACTATTTTATGCTTTTCAGGACATTTGGAATATAAAAAAATATTTTATAAACTAATCTATATTGACTATGTATAAGACTATAAGAAATATTTAAAATACAAAGAATGCGATATTTAAAATTATAGATATAAAATATATTATTTTTGACTAAATGTTGTTGTTGTTTTTACATATAAATAATAATATACTAAAATTATAAAAATAAAATTTTTTCTCTCTATGTTTTATATATATATATATATATATATATATATATATATAATTAATCTGTATATCTAAATATATACTATTGATTAAAAATATTAAAAGGACTACATTTGTGTTTAAAAAAATTAATAAAATACAGATTTCATAAACAATGATTATGACAAAATAAATACATAAAACAGGTAGGTTTTAGTTATTATAGGTTTTTGTAATATTGGCTGACTATAAATATTAAACGACTATTTACTAAACTTATATTATTTATTTACTATATTATATGTATAGCTATTTACTATGACTTAAAATGCAAAAAAAAAAAAAAAACGTTAATATTGATCATGTCTAAAATATGTGTGACTAAATATATATATAGATATATATGTAAAAATATATTATAAAATATAATATATATACCATAAACTCTTTCGAAAGACCAAAAAGCCATATGTGCTTGGATGTGTATATATTGTGCATACTTTGATAACTCTGTGGAATGCTTTTGAATGGAAAATCAAATGTGTGCATGGTTTTAGCCAATCACAGAAGAGATCAGAGATCCTCTTTGATTTGTTGCGTTGTGGTTGGTGGTCAGGTTGTGCACCTAGAGGCAAAGATTTAGCCTGCAATATCACTAACATCGGTCAATGTGCTCTCTCTGCCCCTTTCGGGATTTATCTGACCTTCCCAGTGCTTGCACAGCTCATACAAAAAGAAACATGATGCAAAAGAGAGAGTGACATACCAGGGCCTCGTTTGCATGAGAAACAAGCTGCCACTCCTGAAAGGTGCCCTATAAGGTCATTAGAGCTGACATTTGTGTGTCATTGGATCATTTCCATCCACCTCAGCCATAGCGTGCTCTGCATCTTACTCTCTCTTTATGGAGAGGAATCTTGCTTTTTATTACACCCTTGTTTTGCTATTTGCATTTACAGAGTGAACTCTGAGGTTACTCTGAGTCAATCTGCTCTGCCTTCTGTACTCCCACAGAGACTGTTTGTGTAATTGTGGAAGAAACTAAGTGTGTGAAACAGCCAAGCCCCTCTAAAACACCTTAACTAGCTTGTAAAAGCCATTGAAAGGTCACAGTAAAATATTTACTTTCAAAGCACCCCTTTTGCATCGACTGCGGGGATGTTTTAAAATTTGGCCATACGCAATCTGTTTTAGACATCTCAACAGCAATTTGAGACATACACAGAGCATATTTGTCATACGAGATTACTTTTGAACGGTCTGCCTGAGCTTACTGTAAATGCATCACAAAAAAGCAAACTGCTTTGCTATGAACGCTGGAAAAGTCTTGAAATCCTGTGCATCTGTTTTCAGGACGGGGTCAGCCTGGGAAAGGGATTTGTACGAACAGATTCTTTATACGATCGCAAAGAGATGTCTGCGAGGCTCGCAACATGACGTGAGTTCTGCGAAAAGAAGGAAGACAAATTCGAAGCAAATTGTTTTCAGTGCAGCATCTGCAGGCCAGCTCTAATACCAGTTCAAGCTCAGGCTTGAACATTTTCGTGCCCCGTGAATGTTGTACAGTCAAGTGAAGATGAAAAAATTGTGATGTCTTCATCAGGCCAGGCTTTGAAGCACGGACATCTGCTTTGTATTTTATCCATCCAAAAAAGCCACAATTCCCACTCAAGCATTTGCTTAGGATTGTTGTAATTAAATACTTAGGTTTTATTGGCTTCCTTTCTTGCCGAAGACTTCCATGGGGCAAAGTCCCAAAGGGGAGGGAAGAGCTGACTGCAGATTGTGACAGATTAAGAGGCAATAAAGTTCAGAACGAGTTCAAGCCAGGAGGGTTGTGAGGCAGTGACCTGGCTTTTCCTCTTGCACGCGGCAGTGTTTAGAGAGTAAAGCACAGACAAGCTCCACGCAGTCCTAACACAGTCAGAATAAGCTGACGGAAGGATGTCTGATGAGATAAAAGCGGAAGATACAGTGATGCAGTCAGTTTGCGCGGTAGAAAGAGAGCATGAAAGAGAAGGCAGATGACCTTCTGAAAAGAGAAGAATCAAGTTCAGAGAGAGACTATGCAAAGTGCGTGTGTGTAAAAGAGAAAGTAAGGGCATGTGAGTGTATTTGTGAGGCCTGCCTACAATAGTACTAAACTGGAAAATATACAGTCCCATTCAACTGTTTGCTTAATACTACAGTTAATACTAACTGTATACTACTATAGAGCTGGTTATTTTTATCTTGTGATGTCAGGATGAGTTATTATTTTGTTCCAAAATTATACATTAAAAAGCTGGGTAACACTTTATTTTAGGTGTCCTTGTTACACGTTACATGTACTTACTGAAATAAAAATTATTAGTCATAATTACTTGAAAGTAACCCCATGACCAACCTTAATCCTAACTATATAGTAAATATCAGACCTGTGTCTTGTGGTTCCCTCCCACTTGTGCCCATATTTACAGTTTCTGTCCATGTTGTGTAAATTTGTTTCCACGTGTGTTAGTTTGTTCCCATTATTGTGTTTGGTATTTAAAGTTTGTACTACTTAGAACTTTATATATACATGACAGAACACTTTTCAGTTTTTTTTCTAATCTATAAAGATGACAAAAAATGTATGGAAAGAAATATATTACACTTCTCTGATACTCAAGAGCCATTTGCTGCAGAAATTACATACTTTATATTTCAATTTCATTTAATCTAAATAGGTATTTTTTACAATTATGCTACATTTTCATTTCAATCAGGACATTACAAAAGAAATGTATTTCTCTATATTTACAACACATCTGTGAATATTCCTGCACTGTGGACACCAGAGCCCATTCCTCCTTTATCTGCCAGACCACCGCCACACAGCCCTGACCGTCAGTCTCTTTTGTCAGGAAATGGAACACATTCCTTCACTTTCTCCCTCTGTGTTCCCTTGTTTTTCCCCCAACTGCTGCAGGCGACTTCGAGCAGTATGTTAGGAAATGAGTGAGAGTATGCAAGTAAAACAGAGCGAAAACAGAAGGTTAAGCACATTTTAATGAGAATTGCCCTCCTAACAAGCGAGGCGACCCCCATAGCAGCCCAGTATGCCGGGAGACAGACGTGTTGCACAGACCATTGAAAGGGCTTCGTCACGTAATGAGCCTCATGTTTGCGTGTCAAAGTTCTTCTCGTTTCTCAACCGCAGCCTCCCCGAGCGACCATCAGGTGCCTCTTTTGTCTCCCTACTGATCTTTTAGCAATCGAAAACTTGACTGAGCTGTTAGCATGCTGGTGACTCAGGACCAAAAGTGGCTAGAGATTACTCTGCAAATGTTGTTGTACACTGATTACCCTGATTATGGGTTAAGTATTAAATCCATGTGTGTTTCTCCCTGCACTGCCAGAGCTGTTTTAGTCATCAGTTTCTCCCTGAAGCAAGAGCCCTTTAAAGGGAAGAAGCGAGCACTAGCTGATGCTGGATTGTGTTCATTCTTGAGCAAAGCAGTGTCAAAAAACTGATCGCTCATAAAGTGAAATAATAATGGTTACTGATGGCTGCCAAGTGCGTTTTCTTCCTCTTACAACTTCTATTGTCGGAGTTCATAAAAATGTGTGAGTGTAAATTGTGCGTTGTGAAAAGGTGTGTTACTACTCAGAAGCTGTGTATGTACTTGAGTGAGTGCAAAACTGTCCACTGGGCCACCGTTGGCATTTGTTGTCCTTCTGGCAGCCATCACTGTGAGATGATGGATGACCACCCACAAGTGGTGCTGGCCAGGGGTTCTGAGAAGCCCTGCTGGTGGTTTATCTAATGAAAACCTGGCATCCTATATCTACAAGCCAAAGCACCATCTGCTACGGGGCACCATGTCTGGTTTTTCTGTAGAAGACAAAAGCTACAATCAGAAATGAATTAAGAATGTCTTAAATTTCGATTCAATTCCTGAATTTGAGCTGATGCAGAGAACAGGATGCAGAATGTTTGAAGAGAATTAAAATGCAAAAAGAAAACTAGACAGATAGATAGATTCTACAATGTTATCAATAGAAAATGTACTAGTATCTTGATGGAATACTGCGAACAGAGCCATCACAAGTGGAGGAGGAGAGCTTTTTCTTCCTCTCCTTTTTATCTTTCAAACTAACCTCCTGCCGTCCAAATCTGTTTCCATTTAGGGGAAGTCGGTCAGGAGAGAAATGTTCCATGTGAACGGCAATTTAAAGCACGATGGAGCACAGGCCACAGGACCTGGTCACAGTGCATTAACTACACATCGGCATCATGCGTCATTAAAGAAATGAA
Organism: Enteromius thamalakanensis; assembly: GCA_032357475.1. NCBI lineage: Eukaryota > Metazoa > Chordata > Actinopteri > Cypriniformes > Cyprinidae > Enteromius > Enteromius thamalakanensis. The sequence continues at coordinate 16,249,533 of JAUCMT010000047.1, read as the reverse complement.
GTTTGCGTGTGAGTGTTTAAGTGAATTTCTACATGTGTTTTTGTGTTTGTGTTGCATTGTGCACAAACTGTGAAACCTTCTGATTAACGTCTGGCCTTCGTTATACTCTAATGATTGATAACGGCCATTCGTTTTTGTTTGTTTGGTGTACAATGGTATGTAGAGATTATCTTAATGAGCATTAACGTGACATTTCCTGCATTTGAAGTTTTAATGAGTTCTGGCTCGGGATTTAGAATAATGTAAACGCACAGCACATAAACTGGATCCAGCTTGACTTAGGCAAATGAATTAAGTAATGGATTAAGATCTTTAATGAAGTCTGACATGTAATATGGTAGAAAATTAAGTCCAAGTTGACAACACAAGTTCTATCAACACTCTAGTTAATTTCTAAGTGGAAAATTGGTTTTAATTAAAAATCACAGCTGAACAGGTATAAGTGCTGCACATTATTCACCCAGTCCTGTTATTATATATTGACCAGCATTCATTTTCTCTATACGCGATCGGTTTTTATCAACCAGCATTTGTTTTAACTTCAAACATGCTTTATATTTTGGTGAGCCTGGTGGTAAAATATTTGTTTGGCCTCTGTGGGACATCAAGAAGATGAATCAAGAGTGACTCATTCTGTTACTCACAAGCACTTGTGGGCTTTCCCAACCACGAACATTAGTGAACTACAGCCAGACAGTTAGCTACTCAGATAGTTCTGTTGTAACTAGACACAACACAGTTTTATAAACAACCAAAAAACTATAAAACAGCCAAAATAACAGATGATGTGAAGCAGCAGTATTTCTCTTAAAGGGATAGTTGACATAATTTAAACTTATGCCAAATCTAACTTTCATCTCTGGATAGCAATATTTATTTGACTATCATTTTGGGGTGATCTGTCCCTTTTATTCTAAAATTGTCTGAAATTGATTTATTTCTGTTTGAACATTGTGCTTTACCTTGAAACTAGGGGTGCACCGATCCGATATTAGGATCGGATATCGGCCTCGATATTGAAAAAATAGCTGGATCGGGGATCGGA
>JAUCMT010000047.1:16228590-16248388 GCA_032357475.1 Enteromius thamalakanensis | reverse complement strand
TTCGGAGCACTCACATTAGTCAAACGAACCGCGCTTTGGTGGTCAAACGCGCTCGGGCACGGTTCAAAGTGCCTAGTTTGAGTACACCCTTAGTGAAAGATATGTTTAGTTTAGAGTTAGGATTTTTATTAAACAAAATAAATGATTGGAGATATGTATGACTCAAATCGGACTTTTCACCAGAACATCTATTTATATTTTAAATGTCCAATTATAAAATGGCCTATAAAAGAAATCCATGCATGGATTAATCATTCACAGTAATATCAATACATTTACAATCATAATGAGTTTAAATTAGATTATACAGATATTTAATGCTGATTGGCTGATTCAATTATTTAGGCAATTTTTTTGTACAGCCTATGCCAGTTCAAGAACCGAAACTCACAAAGCCAATGACCAAGCAAATACTTTTAACAAACAACAAGATACAAGCACCCCGCTATTTCCATGCTTTTAGCATGTTTTATTGTCTGTGTAAAGTGCACTCTTTTTTATCTCCGCTCTCTCCCACAAAAACATGCAGACACAGAAACATACACATGCCCAGAAACATTTTCTCAGCACTGTCCCATGACTTCATTGCTAAAATAATTCCGCAAATGAAAATATTTCAATAGCAAAGTTGATGGTGTTTAGCCAGAAAAATGTGCAGCTTTGCTATGTGTGTAATAGTAGTCCTACACAGAGTGTTGTGTTTAAAGAAAAATGCAATTTTTTAGTACTCAACTATGTTCTTCCCTCAACTCTCTCCTGTCTCCTACCTAGCGTGTGGCACCACTGTGTTAGTGTTTAGCTTATCTCCATTAATTTCTTAGGACCCGAACAGGGATCAATTTAGAAGCCACTAAACACTTCCATGTTTTCCTTATTTAAAGATGTTACATGACTAAATTCTAAATTCATACCTGTTTGGATCCCAAGGAAAGAATGGAGCTAAGCTATTTGCTAACATAATGGTGTTGCACGCTAGAGTGATTAAATGCACACACTGAGACTAGAGAGGGATGTATCAACTAGTCTAAGTTAAATGAAGAATAGTGGAATATGTAAAAAAACTGTGGCTTTTCCTTTAAAGGGGTAATATGCTATTTTAAAGATAATTGTTTTCTGTATTTGATGTAACAGAATATGTTGACATGCTTATTATCAAAAAACATAATTTTTCAAATACTGTACATTGCTGTAGCTCCTCTATTCCTGCCTCTCTCAAATGCGTAATCTTCTATAGACCCTCCTTCCAATGAGCACATTCTGTTTTGTCAGTTGACACAGTGCATTGTGATTGGACAAACCCAACAAGCACGCATCGGAAATGTAACACCCTTACCATAACCACAAGTTCAGCTTTCACATTAAATGTAAAGACAGTTCATAATGTTATACTAGTTTTACCATCAATTAAAGACCGAAAGAGGAACAGTGTCCTGACAGACAAAGCATTTACATGTATTATGACCCTATCTCTCTGTCTCTTACACAGACAGGAGCATATGCGCATACGCACAAATTATTTTTTCATTATAAGACTGTGCTGTGAAAACCACATGTCTTGCGCTTCATGAGTGCAAAACTCCAAATTTGAACATTCAATAGCTAATACTTGAACTAATAACAGCACAGACTGTACGTGCCAGATTGTCAGAGCAAAGTCGTACTCAACCTATAATTCTTACTTAAAACTGCTAGTAAAACTGACTATAAACAGACCTGTGCTACACAAGGAGAAGTAAGTTTGCTCCTTAATTAAAATAACAGGCTTGCAGATTGAGTGGTGATCAGAGAATTAAAGGACATCTGAAGGACGGCCAGGATAAACGGGAGCAACACAGAATCGCCCTTACACGCAGGTATTCCAATTCAGCAGAAAACGGCGCTCAGTGGACCCTCACTATTGGCCCCCTTCCACAAACACACACACCTCTATCGTACTGTCCTGTTCTCTTACACACACATCGTGCCAACGCCTTCTGCGTCCTCACTGCCAGCGGGCTTAGCCTCTGGTGGGTTGTTGGATTCAGGCGTCGGGGGTACCAGCCAGCATGAGCGCTCTGTGAACACAGCCATGCATATGACAGCTCCATGGGACAACGTACAAGCGTGTGCATTTGTCTTGCTGTTCCTGCCCTAATCAGATCATCCCTGGGGTACGTCTGATTGACGCATTCTGCCCGCCTTCTCGCCCTTTTCTGTGGGAAGTGCTGGCATGGCATGGGCTACTGCAGTGTGTGTTTGTGTGTGCATGGACGTGTGTGTGCACCTTCATCCTTAGTAAATACATATATATAACATACTTTTTTCTCCATTAAATTATGCTGATGATATATTTATTTTTACAGAGTGTCTATTTACACTAAGGGCAAATAGCCTGCCTTGTTGGCAGAGGCTAATTTTACACTAACTCCGCCCACCAATGTCAATGGCTAGTCGAGATTACAAAAGACAGTCTACTGCTGTTAGTAATCGAGTTTAGTGCTGTTAGTAAGTGTGGTAAATGTGTGTCATGCTCATTTTGATGCCAACAAAATGGCTTCGAATCAAGCTTTTGCCAAACTTTATTGTCCCAAGATGGTGGTATCCATTTAATAACTTGAATTCAAATTAAAATTTACGCTCAAAAAGTTTAAATTGTATGCTGTTTCATATTGCACAGTCCTGAGGTGCAGATTATCAGCCACTATTTCCAAAAAGTATAGTATAACAGAAAACACAGTGGATTTTATAGCTATTTGCACTTAGTGTAAATAGACACTGACTTATTTTTTAACCCTAACACCTTTCCGTTCCCAATTATTTTGCACAGCAAATTAAGTGACTTCACTAAATTGTTGTGTCACATTTTTGTCATATAGCATAGCAAATACCTTTGTTTATTCACTAACCCCAATCCTGGAAAACTGGAAAGCCTTGTGGTTTAGACCCCATTGACTTTCATTGTAAGGAGAAAAAAAAGAAAGTCATAAAGGTTCAGAACAACATGGGAGTAAATAAATGTGAAAGTGCACTTTGAAAAAATGTCAAAGTATGTTTTAATAATATTTTGTCAAGCTTTAAAAAGCTTGTTATTTTATTTGTAAAAATTGGTCAAATCTATCTTATTATAAAAGACTGATGGTGTAATAAAACTTTTCAAAAGTGTAAAACAATGTAAGGATTAAATGATCTTATATGAACCTATATGTGGTGTAAGATTGTGCTTGTAAACACACGTAAAACTCAGCACTGGATAGAGAATGTTTACAACTGACCATGTAATATATTTTGATCAGTCAAATAGCTGTCAGATTGAGTAAAACCCATTCCATTTACACTGCAGGCCAAATAAATGCATCTTAGCAAAACAGAGTTAATCTGATCTACTCTCCTGAAGTTATATGCAAATACAACACTTCCGAGTTCACTTCTGATATGATGCTGTTGGTGGACAGTATAATTTGATTAGATGGCTATCAGTAAAAATGGATTGCCAAATGTAAATACTTCCCTGGACGTGCAGTATAGATGATGGCCTTTTTGTGGGTGTGTTTGTATTGCTACCTGATTTGCATAATTCCTTCAGTGAACTGATCTCTAAAATATCGCAGACATTCAAATAAATGTTGCTATCGATTTATTCTTAGTGAACCCGAAGCCCCTTAAAGGTAAACAGGAAATCCTACTCAAAGCCATTTTACGATATTATCCGTGTTTACATACCGCAGATATGCTAAGTGTGTATACAGCGAGCGTTGAAGTTGAGATGCACGCTGTGCGCTATCGCTCCTTGGAATCAGTGAATTCCTTAACACTCACAGCTGCCTGGCTTCACACACGCCAGAACCAGATGTTCCTCGATCGAATCCACAGCAGGAGACGAGGAGCAGAGGTTTTCATCATTCCAACAGCAGCAAACAGCTCTGTTGAGGAGAAAAACCTGAAACGTATCAGGTGGAACAGGTCTGGAAACCGTTTCTGGCTTGTTTATATGACTTTTGCTTAATTCTTGATTCAGAGATACTGAGCGTAGATCAGCATGTTGGAGTGTGGTTAAACCAGAATATATATGGTTTCAAGGAGGAGGCCATTTGTGACCTTCAATATTGAAGTTTTGCGAGCCTGTTTACTGTAAAAATCTCTCGCAAAAGACACGGAAAGAAACCAGGGCGACTGAATTATTTTTGCTAACTATTCTTGTCTGCTTTGATGGTAAGCAGAGAAATGGAAAGCCGGTTCGACATTCCCATGAGATCTAAGTGTACATATGGTTTCAGATATTTCTACCTGTGGATAAAGTTAAAATGGCAAATGGCTTCCAGAGTTAGCCAGTGAAGATGACCCTGAAGAAAAAAAAAAAAAACAGAGAAGGTATTGACCACAGTACAACCATTTAAGATTTTTTTTTCTAGTCCAAAAGAAAAAGAAAGGTTTCATTGATCCAAAGGAGTTTACAGCCTAATGTCATGAGAGATCATAGGAGAACCATTTTTAGTTCATACCATGCCATAGGAAAACATTTATAACTTTCATGCTTCTTTAGAAAAACATCTGTGTTGGTGCTTCAAAGAATCCCAGATGGCTTCAACTTTCATCAGATAAAGGGATAGATTATCCAAAAATGAAAATTTTGTGTTGATTTGCTCACTTTCATGTCCTTTGACATGAAACTCATTTGAATAGCAATAAAAAACAAAAATATATTTTTAGAAAACATACTGGTTGGTCTACTGAAAGTGAATTATGAATGGGGCTGTTAAGCTGTGGGGGGGGAAGACAAAACAACCGTAGCTCTGTCTTAAATAAAACAATGTGTTGCAATTCAAAAACAATTAATTCCCTTCTTATTGTTTCGAGACCAAATATGAATAACATAAAATCACACAGAATGCATTTAATGGTATCACATTTAATCTGAGAGCTTACTGTAGTAAATACCCTTCAGATAAAAAACGTTTTTTGATAAATTCCGCTGAACCTGAAGTGCACCAAAGACTCTTTTTAGCTTGAAGTACAAAATAAATATTAATTTTTTTTATCCATCTCACTAAATTTGGTCTTATACAGTACTACCTCTGGCAAGAAACTGAAGACAACTGTGAATTTACAACAGTTGTTTTTGTTTTATCAGAGAAGGCAGGTAACAAAGATTACCTCTAGAGCTGCTGAATTCACTATACGGTGCTCTTATCTGACGATCGTTTGAATTAGATGCCGAAGCACTCCCCGTGTGATCTTGTGTTTCCATATCTAGGGTTTCTGTTTCCACTACGTTTTTAGAAATATGACATATCCCTTTACAATCCGAATACCCTATGATAAAAATAACAGAGCAGAAAACAAGCCTAGCTGTCAGTGTTTAGCATCAGGATTTAAACATTTGCTCTGCCACATTTTGAGTGCAGACCACAGCAGTCTAACACAGAAACAAAGCAGAAAAGAAGTACCCCCTTTTTCACTCCTAGCCCCTGCATCTCACTGCTCAGTTTGTGTGTTCTGGCTATTTTGGCTTTGCTCATGAAGAGAAGCCCACCAGAGGATGAAAACAACAAATCAATCGTGCTGATAGTCTCCCTCCCTCTCCGCTCAGAGGCCAGCAGCAGTGATATATACCAGCACTTTACAAAGGAAAACACACAATAAATACTTGCAATATAAACATATGTCAGATGAATGAGAGAGAGGGGGGGAGGATGGCAGGGAGGGAGAACAAAAGAAAAATGACGATGTGAGTGATTTATCGGCAAAGGATGAAACACGCGGCTTTCAAAGAGAAGTATTCGGTCAGAAAATTGATATACGAGCTGTTAGAAATACTTCCTCTCTTTGTTATGAAACGGTCCGTGGCACTCTTGATAAAGATGACCTGATAAAAACATTTAGTGCCATGGAACATCATGTTTCACTTCATTCACAAACAGTGGGCCTTTTGTGCAAAATCGAGGGTAATATCAACAGTTCTGACAGAAGAAAGACTGAAAAAGCATGAAAGAGTGCTGTAGAAACACTTATTAGGAAGAGACAGAAAGCAAAGATGGAATTCAAAGTCATTTCATTACATGTGTAGGTCTGCCATACTCAATTCGTATTATTCAGACCATGGCAGAGATAAAATATATGAATCTTTCCACATTGATACGTTTATTTCTCCAGCAAAATTCTTAAAAACATAGGTTTTACACAACATATGTAAAAATATTATATAAACACTTTTTACAGTGTTTTACAGTTACACTCATTAGTTGCTTGTTAGCATGCAGAGTATTAGTCATTTATTAGTGCTAATCAAGCTCATTTTAATGCCTTATTCTACACCCCTAATTCACAGACTAACAGAGATTAACTATTAATAAGCACCAAATGAAGAATTTATTGAGGGAAAAGTCATAGTTATTAATTAACAAGTGTTACCTATTCTAAAGTGTTACAAAACTTTTATTTATAATTTTTTTTGATTGATAATTGATAAATGCATAAATAAAATGTACGCTACTGTATTTTTGAATTTGCTCAAAAATGCTGATTCACTCAGGTAGGAAATACCAGTACTGCGTGTTGCTCACAGACTGAGAGTTTTTTATTGTGTCTTCATATGGAACTCTTTTCATTGGCAAATCAAAAACAGACAAGGTGACTGGAAATATTGTGTCTAAGTTACATAAAAAGCAGTATCGCACTTGGTGTCATGCTGTTAGTCTAAATCAGCACTTTTGTGCGTGTAATATTGCTTAAATAAAAATATATACAGTACATATCAAAATATTGTAGCATTATCTGATACCATCACTGAACCATGGGACTACTATAGTGCATGTAAGTGATAGTTACACATAGTTTTTATTGCAACGTCTCCCACAGTTCTTTACTATTCTGACATGCACGTTCTACCCATAATGCTGAGCAGTAGCGCTCACTGTGGGTCTTCTCATTGGTTAGTTTATGCAGCTGTGTCAAAGGGAAGACCAGCTCTCTGAAGGGCTAGAAAGACTAGAATCCACCTAGAGACTCCACTGTGCTCGGGTTTCCTCTGTTGCGCTCACTCCTGTGGCCACATGCTGCTTAGACCCAGCTCTCAGCAGGCCTGAGAATCACTCTCTGATACAGTGGGAAGCAAAATGCTGAGCGGAGGGAAAGAAAAAGAGGGAGAGAACAGAGGAGAGAATAAAGGTGAAGAGAGGAGCACCTCTGTGATGACGGCACTCTGTCAGGACAGGAATTCCTCCCTCTGCGTTTGATTGTTTTTCTTCAAAGCGGACGATGACGGCTCACATTTTTCATCGGGCAGTTCGGGACAGACCTTCGCTTTCAGATGGTCCCCCGGTTCCACTTGTTCATATAAGGGCATGTGAACAAATATGGCTGCACATATATTCTGCTATGAGCCTTCGTTTTTGATTTGTGCCGAGTAGTCTTGGATTACATGACTTCAGCTGCACTTGTTCTATACAATTTCTATACAATTTGACACAAGAAATGTACTTTTAGCTATTGCTATGAATATAACCATGCAACTTATAACTGCTTTTGTTGTCCAGGGTCATATATGTCCAACATTTGACTATTTAAAAAAATTCTCACCAACTTGACTTCAAACAACAACAACAAAAACCTGCACTGAAACATTAATGAAACTATTTCAGCACATCTTGTGGTCAACAGTGAGAACCACACAGGCTCTTTCTGGCACTTCAGTCGGCCAGCCATAACGGCGGTTGTTCTTTGAAAGCGTGGCTGGTTATTGGTCCTGTGGTTTATGATCTACCCCACCGCCGCTCTGTTTGATGTGCAGGTTACAGTGGTTTAGGGGTATTATGGGACACCGGATCCGAGTGGTTTTCTTCAGCCCCCTGCTCGAGCTTTTGACGACTGTGAGTGAGGAATGACAAGCATGAGGGAAATGTCTGGGATCATGAATTCACAAGAGGGACACAAAGCCACATGGAGGACTTTCATGTGTGCTACAGTGATATGGTCAAGTATAATTAGACCATGTTAAAAATATTGCATGCAGAGCATATCAGAATTTACATCTCAAAAAGAGATGAATCACGCTGTGAATCTAATCACAAAGTCAATGCAGCACATTGGAATTCCTGCATGAAATATGAAAAGGCCACAATAATATCATGTATTTATTCATCAATATTTATAGAAATATGTATATATATATATATGACATTATCAAGTATTTTTTCACAAATATTTAGAGAAATTATGATATGCAACATATAAGCATTAATTTATTTATGATGTTTAAATATTTTATTTTTCCACTATTGCTGTACTAAAATATTTGTTGACACTATGAAGCCCATATTTTAAATACACCGGGGTGATGTTATATCACATTATATGTTTTTTTAGATTATAATTATGCAAACCAGCAGAACTCTGGGAAGTGTTATCATTACACAAATTGACACTACTGGTGCTATGACTTCCGTGTGCGAGAACACTGGTGTGGCTCAGCAAGAGGAAGACAGACATTTGCGGTGTCGCTGCGTAAAGTCAAAGTCAAATCCCACCGCAGAATTCACAGACATTAGCACAACTCACAGAAACTTGTTAATGCTTCCTTATGCTTTATCCAGCTGCTGTAGTCATTCACACACACACACACACACATCCACAGGCCATAGGGAGTAACCCTGAGCTTGAAATGTATTACTTTACAGTGTGTCATTACTGTTCTTTTATTCCCAGTGTATTAAGACGGATTTGAGATATATTTAACCGCCACCTAAGATGGGAGGGGAAACAGTCCAGAAGCCAAAGGACTCCCTGCCAAGGAAAGTCCTGAAAACTTGATGTATATCATTATAAAGCCCTTGTGAAGCCGGACCACCACCTCCACAATGCCTGCTTATGCTGGAGTACATAAATTCTTGCAAAACCTGATGGGAGACGTTGAGGTAAAAAGGAGGGAAGCAGCCTGAAAAAAGTAAAGAAAATTGGCATGGTTAAAAATAATAAGAACATTTCCACATTTTAATTCGCGTAAAAAGGTCAAAGCTGTCTAAACAGAAACAAAGAAATCAATTATATCATTATAATGGCCAAGCTGACAATTGCACACCGAACCGCTGCCATATGAGCTTCAACAATATTTGCAGAAGATCGAGTACATCAAAAAATGAGGGAGCTGAAGACAGAAAGCAGAAAAAATGTCATAATTGTCATTGAATATCCTAGCTCTTCAGAAGAGAGCTCCGAACCTGCGGGGAGAACTCAGACAGAGCGATTACTGATGTTTTTATTGCAACCGAATACGCTGGCGCAATAATTGACTGCCTGTAGGAAATATGAAACTTTTATAGATAGAGTCTCCGGGCCAGCAAAAAGTCAGGGAACGTTTGAAGCATCGGGTTAGTTGGCACGGATAGAGACGTCGAGATTGAAGCCGTTTACAGATGAGTCAATGAGTGCAAACAGGCATAGGACTAACAGGTGCAGAGAGAGAGCTGTCAGCCGTTTCCCTGCCGGCGCTCCGTAATGAGGATGTATCTCGCGGTGAGAGAAATTTATGGCGCTGCAGTTGCCCGTGTCTGTTTGCGAGCGAGCGTGTGAGAAAACAAGAAGCGAGGAAGAGCTGAGATTGGTAGAGGTGTGAAAAGAGAATCGAATCCTTCAGTGGTCCTTCTTTGACGTGATTGGGGTAAAGCAAGGATCAATGAAACCTTGCTGTTGGGTGAAGCATCGTGGGTAGATTTGAATCTGAAATCTTTTTCTTTTGTTTGTTCCGCCACTGGCAGATCTAAATGAAAAGACAGAGGACTCAAAGGACGCGGCAGAAAATGAGACGTGAAGTTTACACAGAACAAGAAAGACGTCAATGAAAAAAAGTTTGGAGAAGTTTCGGGTGGAATTTGAAGTCAGACGTTCCCCCTCCACCTTTTCCGCCCCCCTCAGTTATGTTTGATTTATAAAACACTGACTTTCAAAGTTAGTCTGTGTGTGTGTGTGTGCAGGCAGGCTCCACAAATTCATGCTGGAGGAGCGAGGAAAGGCAGCCAGAAAGCAGGCATCAATCATGTTGATAGAGTCAGCCTGTTGGTGTGTGTATGTGTTTTTTGTAAGAGAGAGCGTGTCTGCTTAAGTGTACTCGAGTGTGTTTACTAGAAGGGGGATTTCGGCATAGCCTGAAGTTTGAACACACTGAATTAGTTAGTCAGCGTACAGGCTGTAGATCCAAGACAAATAATATAGCAATGTGACTGGTCACCCCTCACCTTAGTCACTTCCCCCCAACCTTACCTCCAGAGCCAAGTGAACAACTAGTTCTATTAATAAAATAGTGTTACTCCAAACCATAAAACTTATGTAACCATATAAGGACAATATTATTATTATTATTATATTTTTTTGGAAGAAATTAATATTTTTAATTAAGCAAGCATGCATTACATTATCAGCAGTCAAATAAATGCTGTCCTTTTTATATTGTGGTTTCTGCAAAAATAACCATTTTTTTATGGCAAAATCACTGGGTTATATTTTGGATAATTTGTAAATATCATAACTTAATTGTTTTTTATTAATAATCATTGCTAAAAACTTAATTTGTACAACTTTCCTCATTATTTTTATTATCATTATTTTTATTTATTTAAATTTTATTTTCGCTCTCAGATTCTAGATTTTTTCAGATAGTTGAATCTCAGCCAAATATTGGTCTATCGTAATTAACCATACGTCAATGGAAAGTTTGTTTATTCAGCATTCAGATAATTTTTCTCAATTAAAAAAATGACCCTCATGACTGGTTTTGTGGTGACTGGTCACAAATAGTGTTGAAATGATCTGTGTAGTTGTTGCTTTCCTGATATTATTATTTATTTAAATATTTATATTTATATTTTTAACCAGATATTCTTATCTTACAGAAGTGCACAAAATGAACAATTGCCAATGGATACACTTAAAAAATGTGGTGCACAACACCCCTGGACCCTCTCCCTTTCTCCATCTTGCAGCTGATCAATGGAACCTTACACCTCCACCCGATCTGTCAGCACCTGTCTTGCTGTATGGCCCATACATGCCTCCCTCTTAAAGAGCACTAATTAAAAGGCCAACTAGGGTCAACTATATAGAAAGCACGGCAGTGCCGAGCATTTGAATGTTGAATAAACACCGCCAGCTTGTCACAACATTTTCTCTTCACCATAAAAAAAAAAAAAATGATTTAGCTTCCAAAGCCCCCTTAACTTTCCTCTTTACACTAACACTGCCATCCCTCCAGGCAGTCCTTGTGAGCGGGACAGATTACAAAGATTACTGTGTTCTGCATTTCGACAGGCACCTTGATTGACGACTATAGAGGGGCTTGGAACTGCATATAAACATAATTATCTGGAGGATTTCTATGATGGTGATTATATCTTATTTCTCATTTCAGCACTCTATTGGCAATTGATTACAAACGGATGCAAAGCATCCAAAAAATGAAACCGCGATAGACACACTTTTGTACTTTATGCAGACTTTGCTCAAATAAAGTGATTTTTATCATATACAGAGACCCCAAAAAGAATTTGGACACTTAAAAAACAATTAAAAATGAAGGAATACAATTACACTTTTCAAGCAAAACATTTCACAAGATGACGTTTGTTAGGTTTTCATTTTAAAACAATGAATACGTTATATTAAAGTTAAGACGGAAAGCATTTGGATACTCTGTGGTTGTCAAACATTAGTGAAACATGTCTATAGTTAATTTGATGAACTACATCTGGCCAATAAATGTGATGCTAGTTTTGTGAAAAACAATCTAGCATTTTTTGTTTGGTTTCATTTTTTGGATCTAATGCAATAAAAAGTAACTTTAAGGGATAGTTTACCAAATATGAAGACACCATTATCACGTCATTCAAAGTCATTAATTGCGGAATACAAAAGAAAAAGGATTTTGAAGAACACTGGGGTCACAAAAAAACTGTATGGACATTTTCCACACATGCAATGCAAATTAATTCACTGTCAAATGAGGACGTCCTGAGACCTGAGATATGGTGGTCATACTAAATGCAGGTATCCTACCCCTCATCGCCTTTTTTATTGGCCTGACAGAAACCACAAATTAAATGTTGGTTGAAGACCAACGAAGTTTCATTATATTGGGTTATAAAACCAAATGAGATGCGGTTTTAGGGTTTTCTTAAAATGCTGACTTGTTATTGCAGGCGGGATGCCAGGAATGCGAGTCCATGCTGGATTTGCGTAACGTATAAAGGAAATAGTCTCGGCACCACGTCCCGCCAAAACCACAATTGACCTTAAGATCTGCTAATCACTAAAATCATATTAGAAATAAAAGCAAGAAAATGCTCTGCCTTTAATTAAGGCTTGTTTAGCATGTTTATGATTTCTTTAACGACTCTCTTGGAAAGAAAACGCCCATTTTATGATGGGAAACAGTGCCTGCGGGAGTGCTCAAGTATATTTCCTCACATTATCATTGCTGTGATTTCCCTCTCTGATATTATACATAAATCAAAATAGGGTTTATTAGACCAGGGGTTTTTGATGCCACAGATTCCAAAAAAAATGAGAAGAGCCTCTTCTTTAAAATCTTTTATAAAAAGACTGTTTAGCTACAGTTCTCCTTTTTCCAGAGGTAACCATAGCAAGCAGTCTGGAAATATACACCTGCTAATATAGCTATTTGTAAGGCCCTGTCAGTATGAGTAATTCTGACGCCCCATGACACCAAAATACAGGTTTCAATTCAAACCCGAACACTAACCAAACAGTAGTATATAATACAGATGAGCTTGTGAAACAGCATTCAGTGGGAAGCGCGCTGCATGCTGGGAAGGTTTTCTACAGTGTCCACCTACATGAGGCAGACAGGCGTATTTTCCCCTCCCACAGCAGTTCAAAAGCGTCATTCTGGCTTTGATCATCCTTTCTTTGCTCTTTTCTTGTTTTTTTAACTCCTCACTTTTGTTCTCCAACTCAAAGGACACACAGAGAAAAAAATAAATAAAACTTGTTTATATTTGCTCAAACAGAATGTTTGCAGACCTGCCACCCGTGTCCCATGTGTGTAAACAACCATCGCATGATACACCCACTGAAGCGTAGACGCACATTTTCATCCAGTCAACAGCACCTGCAAAACAACGCAACCTTTGATCAACTAGATGGCGGCCTTATTAAAACCATGAATAACAGGCACCATCTAGGGCTTTCCGCTGCATTCATTCTGCCAACACATTCTCCGGCCACACCAAGAGTGTGACCTCTGACCTCTAACCCACAGACGACCCTGTTGGATCCCCAATCTTATTATCAGACTCTATATCATCTCATAGTGCACACAAGGTTATTAAAATAGGGATTTGGAACAGGTGGGTGATGGCTATATTTCATTTGGATTAGTTTATTGAACGTCATCTGGTATTAGTGTTGTCTACTGGTGATTGTCCTGCTGAGGGATCCTGTCCCAATTACTGCTTATCAATATTTAAATCTGTTTTGGCTATAAATAGATAAAATCTAAGCAGGAACGCGACGCTTGTTGGAGGTACATCAAAGCTCAGCGGCGTTCTTTCCTGCCCTGGCCCTCTCCGGCGTTCACTATCGAGTTTCTGCAGGACAGACCTCAGCAAGCCAAGCAAATTAAGCTCTTTGCTCTTTAACCTTCCCTTTCCCTCGCTCCTCACATCTGTCGCTCCTAAACGGCTGAATTTAAGGCGAGCTGTAAAAAGCAGTGGGCAAAGATGCCACGGTGGCCTTAGAGACCCAGGCGTGCAGAGAGTGACCCTGCGTTGTGATAAACACGTCCGTGCCGGGCACACACTCAACCTGAGAATGCAAAGTGCGGTGACTTTCCTGCCATCTGTTCTTGGACTACAACCAAGCGTGGCGGCAGAGCAAACAAGCTATTAGACATGATACGGTTTGGTGCATTGGGTTTTGATGCCTGCGAGGGAAAAAGCTTGTCACAGTATAAAGGACTTTTCAAAGTCTGGGCTTTATTTATTTAATCTGTTGTATAATGTGGGAAATACATTTTTAGGTTTATTTTATTTAGATTTTCCTTGGAAATGTCATTGTTGTTAAGTCTTCCAGAACTGTAGTTGAACAGTTTTTGATGCTCAGAAATCATTCTGATTTTTAAGTTGACATTACAGTAACCTGTAATATTACTGCCTTCATGTCAAGCACTTTTAAACTGCATATTGTGTGTGTGTGTGTGTGCATGCGTTACTCTATAATCAAAACAAGATGAATTTATCTAGGAGGTAAAATTATTTCAGAAATAAATTTTCAGAAAATATATCTTGTTTTTGAAAATGTATTAAAAATGCCAAGGGCTAAAAAAGTAAAACTAAATGAATGCAAATTATATTTCCTCAATATAAGTCTTATATTCGTATGCAGTTCTGAAGTATATATTTTTACAGGGTGTTTAGAAGCCTGTACTGAAAAACAAGACAAAAAAGACTATTATTATTGTTGTTATTATTATTATTATTATTATTATTATTATCATATTATTATTATTATTATTATTATGTACAGTCTCCAGAATTCCCAGATGCAAAATAAAATAAAATTAAATTAAACAAAAATACAATAAAACACAAAAAAATAAAACAAATGTTGTTTAAATCTTGACAATTACACAAAATATTGCTAAAAGTTAACAATGAAAATGAAAAAAAAAAATAAATAAATAACATAGTTTAAATTTCTTAGTATACATACAGTACTTGAAAGTATGTTTTCTAGTTCAAAAATTGTTTCAAGTTAAATAAATAAATATAAGAATAAATGATATTTACTAGTAGAAATAAGTGAATACACATATAATTTCTTGTTATGTGGATTCACTGACATCACTCACAATATGTGTGTGTGTGTGTGTGTGTGTGTGTGTGTGTGATGACAATTTGACCCTGGTGTGACTGTGATTATGACTCAGACACAGCACTCAGCAGGGGGACAGACAGACCTCACTGTTGCCTGGCAACCAGGTGAGACCTGAGGTCAAATGAACATGTCTACTGTTTCCTCTGGAATGCACCTTGTTGCCACTGAAATCAAGACAAGACCACTAACATGTGCTCTAGAAATACTGACTTTGTAAATGTTTCGTTTACGAATGGAAATAATTAAAATTTTACATTTTGATTGGAAAACCTTAATAATATTATTATTTATTGTTATTATTGTTGCATTACAATGTATAATTTATTTAAATTAATTAATTTATTAAAAAAAAATCACTGTCATTTTTTCTGTTCTTACATTAAATGAATGAGTGAATGTTTGAAAATAATCATTTTTCATTCATTCATTCATTCATTAATTCATTCATTCATTCATTCATTCATTCATTCATTCATATCAATTTGGTGCCAGCAGTGAAATCACTTTGTCTTTAAACCAACATAAATGTTAAAATTACTATATACCAGCCAACAGTTACACATACTTGACTTCTTCACAAACTTGAATGCCTTCAAAATGTTTGAAATTAACTAAATAGATCATTTTTCATAGTTAAATAATGATAGAACAGCAGCCATTATGCAAAGCATACATGTTAGCTTTAATACTATTTAAGCTTGTGCAAAGCTATAATCTAGACCACGGATCGAATGAGCAGAAATATGAGGAACTTTTTTTTTTTTGTTTTGCTTTTGTTTTTTGGTCAATGCATAATTCCCACATTCCCAGTTGTGTTATTCGATAGCTTTGATGACTTTATTATTATTTACCAATTGTGGCCCAACTTTTGACTGGTAGTGTAGTAGTTAAAAGTCCCTGTTCACCAGAGATAAAAGAGATTTTTTGTGTCATGGTAGGGGTTTGTTGTTGGGGTTTGTGTCATATATACCTCTGCAGTTTATTTTCATTTCGGTTGAAGGAAAGGGTATAACGTTTCCTCACAAGTTGGGACTAGAACAATATTTTGAATCATACCTCTCCGTAGAGAATCAATATTTTCGAATGGGACATCCTACTGAAAGCTGCCAGAGGCTGAGTAAGTCCTAATATGATTAGTGAGAACAGTTAGAACCCCTCCTTCACTCTCTCCCATACCTCCATCACACAGAGCTCCACAAAAACACTGACAGGACAAATTGAAAACAGAGTGAGGCTGTTAGTCAAAGCCCCACCATTTCTCCTTTTTCTTTTTCCGCCCAAGGACGAGGACAAAGTTTGTTTGATTAATACTTAGCAGAGGCCATTTGAACTCTGCTGACCTTAAGTTGACAATCCCTTTGACCTCTGTATGAAGTTGCTTGAATATGTGTGTGTGTGTGTGTGTGTGTGTGTGTGTGTGTGTGTTTGTGTGGAATTCATTTCTGAGTGCCTCGTGTGTAAATGTGTGAATGTTTTTCCTCTAGGAATTTTGCCAATATGGTGTTTATAGAGAATGAGCAACTTCATCACCTCGCCGTCTCTGTATCCATGAGTGTATATTATATACAAGGGAGTTGAAATGGATAAAATGGCCAATGCCTGAATCTGTAGTATCAAAGCCCAGTCTAAGAAGTGTGATACACATGAAATGAGTGATCGTTATATTGGAAAACACTTTATTGCCCAACGTTTTTATTTAGCATCTATTATAAAGCAAGAACAATATAGTTATAATAAAGACTTAATTTTAAGTTGCATTTAGTTTTCTTTATTTCTTTACATTATTTAAACTAAATTACATGCATTCAAATTTAAAGACATTTTATTGTTAAATAAAAAACATTTCAAATACATGCTGTTCTTTTTAACATTCTAGCCATCAAAAACTCTAAAAGCAATATATCAAAGTTCAAAAATAAATACAAAAACAATTAAGTTTTCAGCATTGATAATAATTAGAAATGTATCTTCAGCATATCAGTATGATTTCTTAAGGATTATGAAGACCTGGAGGAATTAAATATATTTTAAAATATAATAAAGTAGAATATTTTTAACTGCTTATTTCACAGTATTGCTATTTCATGTTTTGTTCTGTTCAAAAAACTGCAGCCTTCGTTAGTATAAGAGATGTAATACCAGTACATTTTTGTTACACACACACACACCTACCGCTATGTTTTTATAAGTGCTACTGCTCTAGAAACATTTCTTTTGTTCAATATTGAGGTTTGAACGGACTATGGCACAACACGCTTTCATAGATTCCATATGTGGACAGATCAGACTTTGAAGAACCTCATGGGTTGTGTTTCTGTTTTTGACACTAACTCCCTAAGTTAAAGTGTCAGGCACATGTCTCCGGCTTTTCCATGTTTCTCTTTCCCAGAGAGCTCAAGGGGGAATATAGCTGGGAGCATATGATGTGTGTACAAGTTTTTTTACAAGATGAGAAACAGAGTGTGGCAGGGTAAATTATAGCATTCAGGAATAGCAAATGACAGAGACGAGTGAGTTAATCTCTGTAAGAGGATAGCACACAGACCGCAGATATGACCCAATATACCACACCAGGACACATACGTACTCAAGCTATACAGAAACACAGATGGTGGTGAGACACTCACAAACATGTTAAATATGCACCAAAATCAAAAAATACTGTCACTTGTGACTCATGTTTGCTTATGAGGTTTACTAAACATCTTTCTACAGATTGGCTTTTGCCAAGGGACTTATTCAGGTATCTCAGACTAATGCTAAAGATAACACACACAAAATATGAATCTCTGTGAAACTCGTATCTGGAATCATGTGCTGAGGTCTGCCTGTGTTGAGCATTTAATATACATTAAAAGTGTGCCAAGAAAAATCTATAGTAATTTTGACAAAAAGTCAGGTTATATGAAAAAAATATATATATTATGCTTAAGGTTGGCTTTCCTGAGATCACATGACCAGTGATTCAGTGTATGACCAGTGCAACACAAAAGGAGATATCTTTTAAGTCATTGTATGAAGCTTCATCCACACCAACAGGTGTCAGTATAAAGTCTAAGATCACTGATCGACCAAAAAGGCCAAGATTTGGCCTGTTATTATGGTAAAATACAAATGTCTTGTCCAAATACCTACACTAGTGGTCTTGGCCACTTGAGAATGCTTGTGCGTGACAGGAAATAAGTGCGCAAGACTGTCCCAGGTCCTAAAAACACCAAAGCGCAGTGCCCTTAACACACAAAGTAGTCAAGTGGTCAAGACTGCAATTTTAGTTTTTTGGACAGGGGGAACATGTTTACTTAATCAAAGAGATTGATTCTCCCAAAATAAAGAATCAACTTTATACAGCCTAAACAATTCATTAGTAATTTGAATCCCACTTCCGTGATGGCTACACCTCACACACTTATACATTTGCATAATTATACGTCATGGGATAATACATTTACATAATTCCCATCTATGTTCTAAAAAGATTCAGTACCCAGTTTATTTTATACAGATCAGTGGCTTCATTGAATCACAACCTGTAATAAATAACAGATGCTTATATTTTCGTTGTGCGTACCAAAATACAGAAGATGAAAGACCACACCTTTCCCACTCCTAAACCTACCCCTTACAGAAATAGTGCAAAATAAGGATGCGCTACAGAAACCCAAATTATGACGCAGATAAAAGAGCACAAAATATTCATATGAAAATGCTCCCTTGAAATTATTAGTGAATTAAGGAGTGTGCTGACATAGGGGATTGCTTCATTCTTCTCTCATCAGAAGTAAGAACTTGTGAGAACCAGTGTATAATTTCTGCTTGGTGGGAGAGCAACAGCTTGTGAGATGCAAAACACTCTAATCCTCCCACTGGGGAAATGCATGGTGCTATTTAACACAGCAATAGTCTTTAAACATATAAAACTCCTGTGCAGGAATGCACAGCCTACAATTCCCACAGCACAACCAACCACATGGTCCACTCAAACACTCGCAAGCCATCCCCGGTGATGTAGCGTTCCAGACCGTGGCGTTTAATCGCGCTGCAGAGCTCTCTTTTATTCCCCAACAGGTGCAGCTAAACCGCACCAGTCTCGCCCAGCCATGGGACTAGCTTAGTGTGTGCCAGTTAAACTGATGTGTGTGCCAAACGCATGGTGGATGTGCCTGGTGCAGGGACATTGTGGAGCAGTTCCTGACGGCTCGCTGGCTCCTGTGTGCTGCCTGGGTTTCAGATCCCTGGAGGACGTGCAATCATCAGTGGTTAGAAAGCTTCCTGTGCAACTAAGCATCTGCTGAAGCCGGCACAGACCTGCCAGGGAAAGATGGTGGAGACTAATGTTAGGGGGGCTGTTTTTGACGAGTCGGGGTCTGTGTGAGAGGAAGTGAGTAATTGCGAGGCCCACGCATCATTAGCACCCCCAGTCTGTCTGACAAGGGCGAGTTTCACACTTATTTTGGAATGCCGAGTTTGTGTGTGTGTGTGTGTGTGTGTGTGTGCCCGCAAGAATATACAGTAATAATCAAGTCCATGTGATGTGGTTAGTGCATACTTTATGCAAAAATGCTCTTTCAATGCTTAAAAATTAAATCTTGCCATGATTTACTTACACTTGTGGCCTATGAAGATTCTGTCATTATTAACTCATCTTCATAGCTCCAAACATGCATGCCTTTCTTTCATCAGTGCAACACAAAAGGAAATATCTTTTAAGTCATTTTAAAATAACACTGGACAAACAAAAACTCATGTACTGTTACGGTTGTGCAGGCGAAGGAGATCGCTGGAGTTGTGGAGATTTCTCAAAACATAAAAGTCTTTTAATAAATAAACTATAAACTCAAAACAGACATTACACAAAAGTGATGGCCACAGCCATATCACCCTGCAGCCCAAGACTGGTTGCCCACTGAAGCTAAGCAGGGTTGAGCCTGGTCAGTACCTG